>JACXSJ010001337.1:0-34910 GCA_014851325.1 Pentalonia nigronervosa
ATAAAATATTTTAAACGTGAATGTTTATTTTATTTCTTTGTAATAGGTTAAATTTTAAATTATTCCACGTTAAAGCTAAAAATGTTATCATTTTTAACTATAGTTTGATATTTTATTTCGAGATTATTAAGGTTCTATTTTTATAGGCTTATTTAAAAAATAATGCGTAGTTGATAAAAATGCTTAGAATAAGCCCTGGTTGGTAGTATTGAATACTATATAAGTACTGTATACTATATTTGTATTGTTACAAAATTCTAGTCCCTCTACCAGATTTTTGCTCTGTATCCGTGCCTGATTATGATGTTCATGGTATTAAAATTTCACAGTAAAACAAAAATAGTATTAAATGTAAACCATTGAAACCAAATGAAACAGTTTTTGTCTGATATCAAAACTTTTTTGAAAATGAAATACCAAGTAATTTTTTGAAATTAGACTTTCTTCAATAAATGATGTGTGGTCTGTCTAAATCTTGGTTGTATATATTTGCAATATGCAATGCCTTCTTGCATAGTATCAAGACTTTAAGTTAGTCAAATTACTCAAAAATCCAAAGTTTGAATAGACATTTATAAATGCTTGCTTTATTTCTTTCACATAAATTCGAAGACAAAATCCCAATTATTACATAAAATGTATCATTCAAGAGTTTTATTAAAATCGATTTTACTTATATCCTGACGAGGTTTGTTTAAAATTAAATTTGGATTGATTGACCATTCAACCGGATGGAATAACAGTAGTTGTAGGATCACTCTCACCTTGCATTTCTAGGTCAGTAATATATTCCCAAAGGGCCGGTTTCCCATGCGTGATTGCGAACACGAATTGCGATCTAAAATTGCCCGACTGATGATCCTATATAATTTAAATAGCGTTGTTTCCCTTGCGTGATCGTGGTCGGCGATGTAAATCGCGAACGCGAATTTACTGGTTTTCGTTCGAGCAGTCAAATCGCGTTCGTGCCGCGATCCAACTTGTTTTGATAATAATTAGTATGCGAACTCATTACTGATTTATGATTGAACACTCGTTGACATCGGTCGTTCAAACATGAGTTCTCCAATGGTCAATTAAGACGAAATCCTAATAAGGAACAAGACGAGATATTGTCATCTTGTTTTATATTTTTTATTTTGTAAAAAAAATCCAATCATAAATACAATTTAATAATTTTATTTATTATTTATTTTTACAGTACTACGTCTAATAATATGATACTGATGAAGATGAAAATTCCGGCCCAGATTTAAGAAGTGAAGAATTAAATGCTACACAAGAAGTATCGTTATCACCTCTAACTCAATTTCCTTGACCAATATCACCATCGATGTTAAAATCATGAAAAACGAGCAAGACAAAAAATTTAAATATTACTGAACTCTTGGACGAAAGGTCAAAAGAAAGAACACAGCTCATGACACAAATATGCTCAAAAAAAAAATACAGTAGACGATGATGTGGATCATTTCTTTAAAAGCTTAGCCATATCTGTGAAAAAAAACTGCCACCACATTTAATTGCACAATCCAAATTGAAAATGTTAACTATATTAACTGGTTAACAATTTCAAGCTTCAGATAATCGTTATACTACACCTATATCTAATAGAGTATTAATAACACCAAGTCAGTCACTGCTTGTTCCACACATTCATTGGAAAACAACTATACTCCATTTAAGTATAGTCCACCTTCACTAAGTTTACCATATACAAATACTCAACAACAAATTGGATCTTTAAATATATTAACGCCTTTTTATTCAGTTGAAAATATGAATATTGAATGGAACACAAATTCGCAGTAAACAATAAAATATAATTAGGTGTTTATTAACAGTAAAAAAGGTAAATGATTTTTTTTTTTAGTTTTTATGCATATTTTATATTGAATACTATATTAAAAAATGATATAACTATAAACCATAAATGAATGTGTGTGTTTATTTCTATATTTTTTAGTAATTTATAAATTTTACTTACCTTAATGTAACTGCCAATTTTTCTTCTGGTAATATTACGTTTCCTTATAAAAAACAGATTTCAGTCTAGGTCGTCTCTTATTAAATTCAAAATAAAATCAAACTAATTACGATTTATTCTAAAAAATTCTTTAAATTTTATTTCATTATTTTTCAAATGACAGTTGTCAAGTATTTCATGATAACCTTCCGTACTTCTCTTTGTGAATAATGGATCATGATCTTTTTCTTCAAAAAGAATTTTCAATATATTTACGTCGTCAGATGTATCCATTATAATTTAAAAATTCTCAGTAATTCGTTTACACCGTTCACAAGTACTTCACACATCAAAATATCGAGTACGACTGAATGATGTGATAAAAATTACTCTCCATCGCGACGTAAAATCGTTCAGAATAAACCAAAACGACGTGAACTCCGTCTTAGTTCGTGGTCGCGTT
The DNA here is from genome assembly GCA_014851325.1 of Pentalonia nigronervosa. NCBI lineage: Eukaryota > Metazoa > Arthropoda > Insecta > Hemiptera > Aphididae > Pentalonia > Pentalonia nigronervosa. The sequence continues at coordinate 2,430 of JACXSJ010001337.1, forward strand.
CGCGATCGCGCAAGGGAAAAGTACCTTAAGACTGAAAATTTATAAAATATAGTGAACAATAAATTATAATCAACAAACTACAAATATTATTATACTATAACTGTGTACTCTCCCATTAAGTACTTTAAGTTCTAATATTAGATTTCATTGGGATTTTAGATATTCCGACAAGTGACATTAACAGTAAATTCGTAAACTAGAATAACTAATAATTATTCATCTAAATATTTTATTTTTATTATATCACAAACGATTAGACTTAATTTTTTGCCGCTCTTGGAAAGCAACCTTTTGGCAAATAATACATATTTTTCGATAAATGGTGTATACTTCTTTAGGATTTTATCCATTTTATGTGTATAATTTATACTAAAATAATATATTTAATAGTATAACAGTTTTAAATTAAAAGGTATATAATATATTATATTACGGGTACATAGAAAATATTAAGCCAAAGATTAAGTTAAGAATAACCTCAAATGATTTATATGCAACTAAGCTAGCTAAGTAGGCAATTCGACTGCGTCAGATAGCGGAAAATTTGGGAGCCGTCTATTAGTCATTTTTTAAGAATAAAGTAAGATTGCCATTGATTAAAGTTAATATATATTTATATATAAATGAATGTTTCATGTTTGTCTGTATGTGGTATGTCTTTTATGCACTCCTATGCACTATTTATCAGGTCGCCATGAAACTTTTGGAAGTTATTGATTACACTTCCACGAAGGTTTCTTGGCATATAACATCTTATTCTACGTACATATTATACGCTAAACATTCTGGAAAAACTGCAAGTGCTATTTTTAATGGGATATATATGTGTAGTTTGTTTATTTATAGGGTTGTCAATGGTTACATATTTTATAACTATTATAATTAGTAGAAATATGGCATAAAAATATTTTTACAGATAAATTTATAAAAAAACAAATCTTTGACGTAAGCCACTGTTGCGATGTTTTTCATGTGCCTAATATTTTGATTTCACTTATGCACTTCGCGGGGTCCTCAATCTACCGTAGGTGGATTGTCTACCTGTTAATATGCTGCTCGCATATTTTCCGCTATCTGACGCAGTCGGATTGCTTACCTAGCTAGCTTAGTTACATGCACTTGAGGTTATTCTTAACTTAATCTTTGGATCGTGCAACGCCGGACGGGATAGTTATGTTATAAATCATGCATGTTAATATTTTTTTTTTCGTATTTTTATGTGAAAATTAAATGTGTATACCAGTGGCGTATACATAACTTTTGTATGGTGGGAGGGGGGATCGGTTACAACAAATTATCATGGAAGGGCAAATTTTTAAATCTACACATTAAAATAATAAATAATAATACACTTTATATTAATAAAAATAATAAAAAACCCATAAATAATTAAAAGTAATAATACTACTTATTTATTCATATAAAAATGTATAAAAAAATAAATAAATATAATAATTTACTTACAAGGCTTTTATCAACATCTTTTAAATCACAATTTATAAATAAACCAATATCATTGAGATGTATTGGAGGTTCAGCAATTTCCAAACCATCCCCTTTTTTTATTTTTGGCGGTGTAGGAATAATGGAACCATCATCGGCATCATCAGAATTTCGTTTTCTAAGTGTATTAGTTAACACTGTAGCCGAAGATGGTTTAAAAAAATTGTTTAAAGTTTGTTGTTTCCTCATAATTATTTAAATTTTAAATGTACAATTTAATTAACTCGGCGTATTGGAATAATATCATAAGCAATGAGCACAACATAAAGTACATACGACTGACAAAATGACGAGTGACCGGATTCCGAAAATTCTGATGCTCATTTTATATTTAATTTTTGTTTTTAGATAATAATATTTATTAATTATTATTAAACTATTTTTAGCTTTCAATGAACAAATTATAAATAACCAGTATTAATACTAAATTGATAATATTTTAGTATTTTAGTACTTGTTTCAAAGCAACGAGCATTATAATATAATAATATTATTATATTTATATTCTTATTTTCTTAAAACTTTTTGTAATGTAGGAAAATCTATTATTATCCGCATCGTTATTATAGCATAATAACTTATTATTGACAGCAGTGGCGACAGCCGGTCGTTCATATTTTATTCTTGTAAATAAATATAACAAAATATTAATATGTTTACCGATTGGTCATTAGTCATTAGTTTACCATCTTTTAGTTGTATGACGAAATAGAAACTTCCAAAAAAATCTATGCATTTCTTTTATGTTTTCTTGCAACGCCCTTATACTAAGAACACATTTTATAAAAGGCTTATGGCCCATGGGGGGGATCAGACCCCTACATCCCCCCCTTGTATATGCCCAAGGTTTATACTAACTTTTTTAATTCTTGAAATCAACATTATACCTAATTCCGTTATAATTGTATATTTGGCGGAGACGCCGAAACTTTGAGCATATTTGATGAAGCTTTGGACACTTATATGTACAAAGTTATCAATACAGGTACATTCTGTTTGGTTTATATATCTTTGTGTTAGTAATGTAGTTTATATATTAATATATTTTGTTATCTTTATATGTAAAATAAAAATATGGTTTTGTGGCCATTGAAAGTCGTGCATTTTATTAAAAAAAAAAATAAAAGTTTTTTTTACATAAATAATATTTAATTTTTTTTTTCAAAAAATTAACTCGTTTATTAACATATTATAGAATATAATTATTTATTATATTAGAAATTAAAGTAATAGAGTAAAAAGAGTATAAGTATTTACAAATTAAAATCAAAATATTATTGTATGTATGAGGAAAATATTAAATTTAACAGTTAAATAAAACAGTTGGAGTACACAAAATCAAGAGCTCACGAGTTAGAAGAAAAAGCAAAATTAGAAAATATATGTATAATTCAAATTTTAATAATAATTCTATGAAATATAATAGTGATAATTATAACTACGATAACTATAACAATCATGGTTATAGACGAAACAATTACTATGGAAACTACAATAGACCTATATTTAATTATAAACCACTATTTTTTGATCAACAATATATTAATTATAATATTCCTAATTTTAATGGTAGAAACAACAATAATAACATTAATTATAATAATGGCGCTAATTTAAATTGTTATAATAATGATAATTTTAACAAACTTAATAATTTTCATAACTTTAATAATAACAGTGACTACTGTGGAATAAATAATAAAAACCACAGGTACAGCGACGATAATAGTTTCAATAATATGCGCATGCAGAATAGTAACAAAAAAATGTATTACAATAATCAAAATCAATGCCATCAAAGTCAAAATAAGAATTTTAATGAAAACCCTTCAAAGACTGAAATAGTTTGCTATGATTATGGGTTACCGTGTCATATGCGCTCGTCATGTACCATGTCAAAAAAACTTCAAATGAAACACTTCACTAGATGTGTTTTTAACATTGTAAAAAATCCTAGGATACCACCAGAGTTAGTTGAAATTAAATATAATAATAAAATTGACTTAACAAAAGAAAACATTATAAACTGTAAAAGTGACAAAAATCATAATAATATTAATTATAAAATTGAAATACCAGGAAAAATAAATAACTATGAAATTAATTTTTTAATTGACACTGGGACAAGTATAACTGGTATCATTAATAATAATGTTTATTTAAATGAAATTGTACCATTGGAAACATATATTAATATCGAGGCTGCGAATAATACTATTTTAAATATAGTCGGAAAATCATTAGTAGAAATAAAAATTGGAACAATAAAAATAAAGCATAAATGTATAATTGTCGAAGGTATTTGCTCGCCAATATTATTGGGAACGGATGTATGAGAAAATTAAGAGTAATAGTAAACCTTGATAATAATAATATAGTTTTTAAATGTAAAAAACTAAGCGAAACATTTAAGTTGGACGTCAATAATAGTTATAAAGTAACACAATTATTTCCTAATCAAAAATTCCAAAAAAAACGAAAATGATCATAAATTAGATGGTTTAGATTGAATTCAATTGGATAATTTTTCTAATTATAAAAATAAAAATAATAGTAAACAAAATATTCATGCATTTGTTAAACGATTTAAAAAAGGACCACAGGTACCAGGAGACAACGATTGTGGTGCACATGCGTTAAGAATATGCTTAAAAAACTTAAGATTTTCTTTATCAAGTCTAAATATTTTGAAATTAATAGGTATTGAACAATATCAAACAGGATACTACTTAACTGACGATGATCTTGCTTTTGTTAGTGACACATTAAATAAAAATTTAATAATAATCAACGAATATTTCACAACTAACAATGAAATAATAGATTCAGCATTAGTGTATTAGAAACCACATAGACAAACAATTTGTGTTTTTCATGAAAAAAATCACTGGCGCCCGGGAATGTTAACTAATAATTGTAACTTAAGTATTCACAATATCTGTATATATTATGAATTCCCAAAAACATCAAGCATAAAAAATAATGTGACTAATAGAGCGCCGAATGACGTATTTAAATATTTTTGTGCTGATTGTAATAAATTATTGATTAATTTGGAAGAATTAAAAACACAATTTGCAAAATCATAAAAATGATTTAAATTTTCCGGTAATAAAATGTAACGAATGTAATATTGTTATGTTAAGATATAATGCAAATATGGAATTACAATGTGAAGATGAAATTCATATAAAAAATGAAAAAAGTAAAATGTCGCAATTAATGCATATTTATATTCGTGAGAATGATATGGTAAAGACACAGGAAGTAGGCAAATTAAATATAAAAAATGATGATACAAAAAAAGAAATGACAACCAATTTAAATAAAAAATTAAAATTAAAAATAAATTCTGTACAAAATTATAATCCGCTGACTAGTATTTCTCGTTTGTTTAAAAATAAAGTAATCGACAAAATAAATGACCTAGTGTTAAACGAGTATGATGATAGTGCAAATTTTAACACGTCTTACGTAAATTATGTAGACATATATATATATATATATCAAATAAAAAATTAATAGACATATTTTTCATAATCAATCGAAGGTAAAAGAAACTGTGATGCATTTCGATATAAATAGTGAATTACCCGAAAACCAACAATATTAGTTGAGACATTTATTAGAAAGCTTATAGTGATTGTTTTGCACAAAGTCCTATGAACCTTGGTTGTATAAATATAGGAGATGTTCCGATCCCAACAATGTCAGATGATCCTATTAGTCTACCACCATATAGATTATCATTGAACAAATAAAGTGAACTCCAGAGACAGGTGGATGAGTTGTTACAAGCTGGGTTGATCATACCATTTAATTCTTCGTATGCTAGTTCAGCCTTTTTAGTGAATAAAGCTGATGGAACAAAATGATTGGTCATTGATTATAGACAGTTAAATAAACAAGTACCTCACCACAATTTCTCTATTACACATATGCAAACAATATTCGATTGCCTAGAAGGGGCAACATTTTTTAATGTCTTGGATATGCAATATGGCTTTTTAAACATTCTATTAGGAAAAATGAACAAGCACAAATTAGCATTTATCACACTATGTTTAAAAATAGCCATATGGGCCGACGCTAGTAAGATAGGAATTGCGGGAACTCTTTTACAAAAAAGTTCAAATGATAAATATTTACATCTTGTGTCGTACATTTCACGACGTCTAAACCAATGTGAAGAAAAATACAGTGCTATAAAGCTTGAGTTTTTAGCAATAGTTGATGTTATGTAACAATTTCGAACATATACGTATGGAGAACCTGTTGAAATTTGGATTGCCTGGCGCCTCCACCAAATATGCAGCGTGGTTGGAGTATCTTGTTACGATATTAGTTATCCAGGGAAGGATTTCTATTCCTTATGGATAAGTTTTCCATAGCTGGGGGTTAGAGAACTTGTGAATGAGGTGTTTATCAATAAAAGACACGTTTGGTTTTTATATCTAGAATAATTATTATATATTAAAAAGTACTTTACTGTTCTTTAAGATGGCTGTTATGCGTAGGTATCGGTGAGTTCGCTCCTGTCGGTGGTGTCTTGTCAAACTAGCTATATTATACATGGTGTGTGTTGGCAATAGGCTTTACAATTATGCGTGTGAATTAATATTATTGTATCGGTCAGTAGTTTATTGTACATAATGTAGAATTTATATATAATATACAAAGGTGTCATGTAACATATTTATAATATTGTTACAATACGTATTTAATCATATTCAATTATACTTGAATAATAATAATTATTTTAATTTATTTAACATTTTGTCTAACGTGGTAATAAAATCTTACGATAAAAGTTGCAATCACTCAGAAAAATACTACTATTAATGTAAAAAATATATAAAATTATGGAAAAATAGGTATGATTTGAAGCTTATTATACTGAGTAATTGAAATATGGCATTGTGTATCTTAAATATAATTTTTTGTACTGCATCTATTTGTAATGTCATTTATCACACTTAGCTCAACAAAAAAATGCGTTTGAATTTTAGTAACGAAATAAATGCATACCATCACGTGTATAGATTACGAAAGAAAAACATTATGAAAGTGAAATAAGTAGCTGATGAAACAGCTGATGTTCTAGAAGCACTAAATTGTCTTAATGTTCCTGAATTTATTAATGGTGACTTGTATTATTAGTTAATTAGTAGTAAGTACCTAACTACAAATTACTAAGTACCTACTAACTATGCTATTTTAAAAATGTTAAAAATTTTAAATTTGCAATCGGTTATATACGATAAAGCGAACTATCAGTAGTTTATGTTGGAAGCTTAAACTAAAAAACCCAAAGAAAAATCATATCCAAAAACTATTTTTTTTTAATTCGTAAAAATATTTTTTAAGACTTTATGACTTTCTATCATGGTAGATTATTTCTAATATATAATTTCTAACTTAATCCGTGGTTGTGCCGCATTGAAAACTTAAAATTAATTATAAATGTTCATGGTTTTAGCATATTAATTGATTATTATAAATTCCGGAGAAAAAAAATGTTTATAAATTAATTTTTGTATTAGGTAAATAAATTTTTTTATATTATTATAAATACTACATAAAGTAACTTATTTTATGATATCTATAAAAAATATAAAAATGTATTTATTTATTTTATAAATCAAATTCATTACGTGTGTACGAGGTATGTCCAGAAAGTAAGTTCCGTTGGGCAATAAAAATATGTAAATATGTAAATTTTATTATAAATTTTATTTGAATATAAAATACATGTATTACTCTATATTTCAACATAGTAACCACCATTATTTAAGCACTTATCATACCGAGGTACTAGTTTTTGTATCCCTTCATCATAGAAAGATGACGCCTGTGATTGTAACCATGCGCTAATAGCCTTTTTCACCTCATCATCTTCGTTGAAGTTCTGGCCACCCATAAATGATTTCATGTGTAAATAAAGATGAAAATCACTGGGTGCCAAATCTGGACTGTAGGGCAGATGATTAAATTGTTCCCATGCAAAATCTGCAAGAAGTTGTTTTGTCACATTTGCTGTGTGCGGGCGGGCATTGTCGTGGATGAAAACAGTGCCACGGCTAAGCATGCCTCGTCGTTTATTTTTTATTGCACTACGTAGTTTTTTAAGCGTCTCGCAATAAGAATTTGCGTTGATTGTTTGACCACGCGATAAAAAGTCCACTAACAAAACTCCTTGTCTGTCCCAAAACACCGTGCACATGATTTTTCGAGTAGTCAGTGTCTGTTTGCTCTTTTTCGTTGATGGCGATGTGGTATGTCTCCATTCTATACTTTGTTGTTTTGATTCAGGGGTGACATGAGAAACCCAAGTCTCGTCCCCTGTGACAATACGGCTTAAAAAGTTATCTCCCTCTTCTTCGTATCGTGACAAAAACTGAAGTGCACTACCTTGACGTTTCACTATGTGTTCATCAGTAAGAATTTTCGGCACCCAACGAGCGTACAATTTTCGAAAATTTAATTTTATTGACACAATTTCATGAAGAAGAGAACGAGAAATTTGAGGGAAATGTTTTACTAATGACGTCATGGTGAACCTTCTGTTTTCATGAATTTTTTTTTCAACTTCTTGCACCAAAACATCACTAATCAAAGATGGTCGCCCAGTTCGTTCTTCATCGTGAACATTTGTACGGCCTTCATTGAAAAGTCGCACCCATCTCCTTACCATTGAATCACTCATCGCATTTTCTCCATAAACTTCACAAATTTGACGATGAATATCAACTGGTTTGATATTCTTTGCATTTAAAAAACGAATCACAGATCGTAACTCACATGTGGCGGCATTTTCTATTAGTTTATCCATTTTAAAACACTCGCCACGTGACATACGTACACTAACTAGTCACGGAATGGTTTTAAAATGTTCTAAATGAGTAAATGAAATAATCTGATATGACCGTAATTAAGATAACATCGTAAACGCGATAAAAATAGAAAACAGAACTTACTTTCTGGATATACCTCGTATTTTAAAGTATTATACCTACCATTATAATAATTGTAGTTTAAACATTTTTTTTTTCTGGTCCATAATATAGTAGGTAATAGTTATAATAATATTCTTGTATAACAACCTTTTTTAAAAACAGTTTTAAAATTATTAGTTCGTATTTTTTGTTGTTTTATTTGTTATAAGTTATAACTAGGGTCCAGAATTATAAGCATTAATAACGTCTGAAATATGCACGCAGTTTAGCACTCATTATCATTGAAATATGCACTCAAAATATGTCAATGTAATATCAATTTGGGTCTTACCTAGCTATTTTTTTTAACAAATAAATAGAAATATGCAAATGCATATAATTCCGGGTCCTAGTTATAAAAATATTTTTTATACCTAAAATGATTTTTCATAAATTAATATTTAATAAAGATAAGGATAACTTTACCAATATATCTCTCTGTACCTCGGTCTTTTTTATAGATAAATCATTAATACTTATACTTATTAGTTATTACTTTTACTGCCAATCATACCTACCTAACTTTTAACAATCAACTGTTTACTCGATTTGATGACACCTAATTCAATACTTAAACCGATAATACTAACTCGGTTTTTGACTCTTTTTTTTTCCTCACTTATAAGTCAAAGTTGCAAACTTATTAAACCGTAGTATCAGCCAAAGGGTTGAGTGAGCTTTGCAATTCTAGATCCTTTCCTACGTATTCGATATCGTTAACCTCACTTTTCTTCTTCACACTTCTTCTCCCTTACTTTCACAACTACCTTTGACCTATGTGTATACATCCATATGTTCTGCATTCTGTCTATTCACTTCCATCACACCCTTTTTCCCTAAATTTACTTTCATAACTACACTCACACTGTGTTTTCTTTTAGTAGACACTCTCTATTCTTCCAATCAATACAGTAGCGTAGCGAACATAAAATTGTTCAGAGGCTAGTATAATATGTCACCCACCCAACCGCCCACCAACACTCGATAATTACGTTTACATATTTTTAACTACAAGTCATAGTGAACATTAAAATATTAGTTAATATAAATTATAACTCATTATTATTTAGCCATTTTTCATCCACCTCCCCCCCCCCCATCTGAAACTCAGTGGTGGTTGCCCGCTGCGCACACATTGAAGAAAAATTTTCTCGGATGAAATGAACAAAAAATTCAATTTTTCTTTGTAAAGAAAGCATTAAATTTTCAAATCTAAGATTTAAAAGTAAGTTTTTTTTTATAAATTACTAACAAAATAATTTGCAAATTTTCTTATTTTTGACGAATTGTTTAAAAATTTATATTTTAGGCGCTCATAAAAAGCTACTATGAATTAATGCTCGTACTCTTTTTTTAAAATTATAATAATAACAATTTACGAGAGACCTTCTATAAGATTTCGAATTTTTGAAAAAAATGTTTGGTTACTTCTTTACTCTGTAAGTACTATGATATTAAAAAAAAATTTATTGAAAATGGGCGCCATGATTTTTGAGCTCAGGGTGCATAATTTTTAATAACAGCCTTGCTTATACGTTTTGGTGAAAATATATTAAATTTACTATATAAATTTTTATCACCAACATTCACATATTTATAAAATTATTGAGATTCTCAAACTTTTTTAAGTAAATACGTATATCAAAATAAGAATTGCAAATAGTAATAGTAACAAAAATACAAATATCAGTAAAAAATACGCTAAAAAAGAAAATTTTATGAATGAAAAAATTTATATTATATAATAAAAAAAATCAATCAATACGATTATGTTAAATTTTTAACTTTCAGAAATAAATTTCATAAAATTTAAAATAATCGTATTATGTGATTTTCATTATATTTATTTATTATTTATGAAAATGTATTATTTGATTTTTATTATAATGTATTATCAATGCATTATACGAATTTTATTATATTTTAGTATCATCATCTATTTATTTATGAAAATGTACCTATTTTTATTATTTTGTCGTCTAATCCATAATATTATAGCTTAGGTATACACTAATTGACATTTGAACTTTTTTTACTGTGTATGAACTTACATATATAATTTTTTTCTCCCTGTAGTAACCAACATATGCACCTGTGTTTTACCGTGTAGAAATTTATATATGTATTTTTTTACCTGCTAGGTCTCGTGTAGGGACTTACATTTGCCTTACTTACAAGTACCGAAACCGAAGCCTTTATTCAATAATTTTAAAAACCGGCACCAAAATTTTTTTTTTTAAAGAACCGAGTTGGTACCGAAACCGAAAAAATCATTAAGGTTCTAAGCCCTGGGAAAAACCCTTAATTTTCAACTTCAACTTTAAATTCAACTTATATTTTTTAAATTAAATTAATTGTCATATCATATTTAAAATAATTGTAAATACAAATAACTGCATAATTGAGTGTATAATATTTGTTATCAAAACAAATGACAGCATCATCCAAAATGTAAAATCGAAAAATTTATTTTCAATTTATTATAATATATATCTTGTACTTATAAATGTAAATTTGATGATGATTTAATAAAAAAAAAAAAAATCAAGTATGTTTTAAAAAATATGATTTTTTAAATACATTTTTTATATTTTTATGATTTAAGTATAATAATAATAATTTTTATAACTGAAAATAAATTCCAATTTACACAATAAAATAAAACAAATATAATAGATACACTATACACAATTGCTTACAGAATAAGTATAATTAATAATAATTAAATATAAAGAGAAAAAAAATGTTGTGATCAATATAGACCAGGAATACAAATAAAAATAATAATAAGTTAGTTGATAAATACATAAATTTAGAATATTTTTATTAGTTCCAAGAGTGATGAATGAAAATATCATAATTATTTATTGCATTAGTAGTAGACGTTACAATATCAGAGGGGGATAATAAAGACATATTTTTTTAAGATATTAGGTAAGTAAAATAAAGATTTACTTATAGCATTAGGCAAATTTAATCTAAAACTAAGACGCTCAATTAGTTTAGAACTATATTTAATAATTTATGCAACAATTTCAATATTAATAACTTATATCTTTTATTTAAAGGCATAATAGCAAAAAAACCATGAACCAGAATAATCATTAATCATAACCAGAATAAGAGTTACCTTGTACAAGTACATTATATTTATAGCGTAATAAATGTTAAACATAATCGACACTTGTTTATACATCAATTTCTGAATAATATACTTAAATATCATGACGTAGTATATGCAATATGCAAAATGTGCTTACAATTAAAAAAGGTGGGTATATTTGAAATTAATGAAAAAAATTAACTTGAGTTACCAACCCAGTTAAGATAAATCAACGTTAACAAAGTTAAGTTATTAAAATAGTATAATTAACTCTAGAAGTTAATTTAACTTAACAATTTCTTTTAAATAATTCAATAATTTGTCTTTTTTCAAACTTCGGTACTTTTAAAATTGTCTTCGTAATATCTGTACACGCTTCTCTGATCTGTTAAACATTAACTGTTATATAATTCGATTTTAGATAAGTCATTGCTAATTGTTTAACATCATTGGTCATGGTGGTCGAAAACAAAACTGTTGATCTTTTATCCTAAAAATAAATTTATAATTTTATCAAAATGTAAAGCTAATTCACACATGACAATATGATATATTAAATAAACAGATTTGTTTGATTTTCCTAATTTTAATTTATGATGTATAAAAATTTAAGGTTTTATTAAGATAGCAAAAATCAAATAACAATAGAATATATTCTTTAATAGTTAAGTACTGTTATAATTTTGATCATCTATTTTTCATCAAGTATATTATTATCTTTAAATATTTTAATAATTAATTTACTATTTATATTATTATAAGTAAGATGAATTATCTAAATAAAACGTAGAAAGCTACTTGATATTTTTTACTTCGAAGAAAATGTATGAATCAAATGTATGTTTTTTTAGCTTTTTTATATATTTTCAATAATGTCGAGTTACGTGATACATTACAAGTTAATTTTTTTTTACTTAATTACAAATAATTAAAAAATAAAGTCAAATAAAACATAATTTTTATTGATTTTTAAATATTATTTGCTGGACAGATAGAGTCATTGGTGTAGAAACATTTTATCTAAAATCGGTTAGAAAATTAAAATATCTGAACCCAGTCTAAAAATATATCTATGTTATAAACTCAAACAAACAAATTAAAATGTTATAATATTGACACAAATAAAATGTAAAGGTTATTTGATAGAAGTTATACATTTTACAAGTTATGTTTTATTTAACTATAACACTATGGTTTGAATTCGACATGAAAATAATGGTCCTGCATTATGCAATTTGAAAGTTGGCAATTGTAATTATAGTATATTTTAGTATACCTATTCAATAAAATGTTAGCATTAAATAATTCTTCATTAAGTATACGCATTAAGTGAAACCCGTAAAATTAAACAGATTGAAAAATAGAATTTGAATTATTCTTACCGTCGATACCATAGTCTTATGGTTCAGTATGAATTCAAGTTCGGGTTTATAACCCATTTTAATCATTAAATCGACTTTGTTAAATACAATTATTCGCAAAGCAGTGAAAGTGATCCATCCTCTAGTTACAAAACTAACTAAGCTTTCCGGAGTAGTAACAATAATATGAACACCGCACTATAAGATCGACGAAAACAAATTAAAATGATGTAGATACCTATTTAATGCATAATAATATTTAAAATAAAATCATTATAAATTTTACCACGATTTTCCGTTTTTGGCCTGGGACGGATGCAATATTATATAAGGTTTTACATGCAATTGGAGTGTCTATACTTAATTCATCTATAACATTATATATATGTTTAACACCTTGTTTTGTGGGTACCACGATCACAGCAAGGGGGTCGCAACGTTGAACCTTGCCATTTATTATTGGTAGATTATTAAGTAAACAGTTCAGTATTGGTATAACAAAAGCTACCTGTTAAATAACACAAATAAAAATTTATTATAGGTAGGTAATATAACATATAATAAAAATACATTTAATGGCCAACTTGTATAATATATAGATAGGACAGGTTAGGTATACTTAACAGTTTTTCCCGACCCGGTCTTTATACTGGCTATTAAATCCTTTCCTCCCATAATAATTGGTAAGGCATACTTTTGTATTTTAGTTGGTGTTGTGTAGTTCAACTTAGACAAATTAATTAACAGATCTTTGTGGATACCACTAGCTTGAAATGATGTTATTTCTACCATCTGTTTAAGATTACTATCAGTACCACGACTACTACCAGGACCACGATGACCTGTAATAATAATTGATTCGATAAAATTAATTTTTTTTATTCCTTGATAAATCTGTAAGGTTGTAAAGCTTTGTTGCAATACGTGTATATTATTATAATTTATAACCATTTTTATGGTATACTTTATAATTACCGATATCATATTTTTGTTGATCATTTGGTTGAAGATTCAAATACTCAATATTAGAAGAATCACCGTAAATATTATTCTGTACGTCATTAGTTTCTGTAGCATAGTTTCTCGGATTGTTGAAATCACTTTCCACATCAATACTTATTTCAGATTCTTTATGAATGCATGCCATATTGATATTTTTTAATTCTAAGACCTGAAAATGTAAGAAACCATTACACAACGCTTATACATTTTTTGAATTTTTTTACGTATTTCCTTTTATGAAATCTATAGTTGAAAATCTTATAAATCGTTTGTTGACCTTAACTCAAAAATATAGTCGAAATCAATCAATTCCACAAATTATGGCTGAATTATTGGTAATTTTTATTTAACTTATTATAGGATGTGGAATTTTGGGTTTAAGCTTAAGACTTACGTATTTTTATTTTTAGTTCCTCCAAGGTTTTATTGTCTAATTAATAATTTGTATTTATAATAGATGGATAATAAATAAGTCATTTAAATACATACGTTAATGTAAAATAATTATATACCCATTAATAATTGTCATTACGGTAACCTTAGGAATTTCATAAATGTAATTAATTCTTGACCAAATGTGACAGGTATTTTACGATGATTCCTAAACTTGTCTTTAATATAAAAACAATACTAATTTATTAGAACACTCGGTTAAAAAATAAGTTAGTTAAAACATAATAAATATTCAAAAGCCGTGTGTACCTATCCATATACTGCAAGTACGTAACTTTATTGGTGTGATTGGAGGGAGAGAGTGTTTTAAAGATTATATTAGCTTGCCATACAATTCACAAACTATTTATTATTATAAATTACTGATGTTGATGTGTATAAGTGCTAGCATACGAATTCTGATTGTTCTTTGAACGAATTTGTTTAATTAAAGTATAATACTGTATTCTTTTTGATCTGAATACCTTATTGTATTTGAAATTTGTTTTATGATATTTGCATGTATTTTATGTTAGTGAGAATTTTGAAATCGTTGTGAGGTGTCATGTTTCTGAAACACAAGAGGGCATTTGAAATTATTCTTAACATTTTATTAGTATGTGTCTTTGTGTCAACTCCTCAAACCGGTGATGCATAAAGCACAAGATGACGTAGAAGTTGTTTATATATAGCTGTACCTACTTATGAGCATTTCCATTTTAGTTTTATATGCTGGTTTAAAACCTATGCTATTCTAATTACATTTTACTTTTTTAATAAATATTATATATAAGTATATAGTATTTATACTCACAAGTGCCAAGACTAAAAAGTTAAAAAAAAAAAAAACACGTATTGTAGCTTACGTGCGGGATTTGACAGTGGCGGCGGTACCCTTGGGGGACAACCAGGACGAGGAGCACACACTCCTTTGATATTTGTATATAAGTAGTAAATATATTATAAATATAAATATAAAGGGTAGTACTTGCGCCGATTATATTAGAAATGATAAACTTACACGGTAGCAGATGTGGACGGTGATATGAGCAACATGACCAAGAGGAAAACCGTTGTACACACCGACGAGCACAAAGTCACAAACTGTGGACGAATAAATGCAACGAAACACATCGAATAACGCCTATACCCGTGTACGATGTGGCGACTATTGACAGGGATGGCATTACTGGAGCGCTATTATTTGCGCATCGAGGTGGGGGTAGGTCGTCTTGATCACACGAGTGACAGGGTGTACAACTCGACGAGAGTGTTGGTGTAAAGAGAACACATCGAGGACTGGTTTTCTTGATAATCTCTCGTGCGTTATAGTCACGATGTCAATAATAATAATTGTTATATTATAAATACGCTCTCCGATAACGCTTTTAGCGAGAATTCATCCCCTGAACCACCTTTAAACCGGTTTGCGCGTATAGGTCGTATACCTACGCAGGGCTGCGCAAGGTTAAAGAATATCAACCTAGTGAAATATCAAATAATAAATACATAATCAATTTTATAACTATTTTACGTTAAGTGGACTATAAGTAGTTGGTATATGCTCTACCATCTTTGTTATGGTATATTATGGTATGGGTATACCTATACGCAGCTACACTATTTGTTATAAGCTATTTGGAGCTATTGTTTATATTATGTATTATTCAAACTTTTTTCTGAACGAATTATGATGAATTGTATCACTAGTACAGTGAGTACAATTAGTCATACAATTAATTTCGTGACGCTGTAGTGATTGATAATACTGTTTACTTACATTTTTATGGCATGTATCAGCACTTTTATTTTTATAGGTCTTATTATTTTTAGGGTATGCTTCATGGTGTAAAGTCGTACAAAAATGTTATAAGTAGCGCCGCAAACACCATTTATATTGTTATATAAATTTAACAATTATGGTAATTTTTTTTTTTTATCGTCCGAGTAATAATATTATTTATATAAATTAATAACTTAAACATAGGATACCTATACTGTCTAGCAAGAGAACACGCTGGTTTGGCGCATCTCCACTCAACAGCCTACCATCAAGACCGGTTCTACTATGACAGGTATATGTAGGTGAAGTTTACATGCTTATTTGTACGATTTTAAGATTGAAGTTATTTTTTTTTATGCAGTAACATATATTATCGAGTTGGGGTAAAAGTGTAAAATATAATTCGGGCGAAGCAGTTATTATATTTAGGTACTCCGTGTATCGGACGTGTAGTGTGATGTGATTTATACCTTATAGATAGTTTCACATTCACACTTGCGTGTATCAGACGTTGGTTGAATACTTTATTTTTCGTTTTTCTCCATTATTATATTATGTCATGTTTTTGAGTAAAATTTGGTTGCACATTCAACACATGTTTTCATTTATCACGATAGAATTTATACCTTATTTACCGAAAGCAGATCCTTTTCTGACTTGCTAACAATGTCTGTATACTACCCAAAAGATAATTGCTTGTACAAATCGATTTTTTTCTTTTAGATTTATATCTTGTTCTATAGAACTGTGGGTGGGTGACGCCTATACCACCGTTGTGCCGTACAGTCGACAATGCCCCACAGCGCAGTAAAGATACCTAACTATACTTAAAATATCTTTATCCTGAAAATAAAATATATTGTGTATATTGTATAAATATACACATATTTGCATGAGGAGTAAGCTATCAGTGCATACACCCCTCCATGTATCGTATACAAAACAGCATGCGGTCGTATTTATATTCGTATTTTTAATTTTTCCAACTGCCTATTATATTATAAAATATACAGGTTGTTAGTTTGTTCAAAATATAACAAAAGATATATCGTCGAAAAGAAGATTTCACATTCCTCCGTCGCAACAATCATAAAATATCATCAATTTACCATTATAATTTAAATTTGTGTATATTACATTATGTGTATTTTATTATTAAAAAAGCTACTACAGAGACCAATAGTATTCCACCATTTTATACTATATTTAGTGTTTACCGATTTGTCAATTTTTAACTATCGATGGATTTGAATTAGACATTAGTCACATAAGTGCATTTATGTGTTTCGATTTTGGATGTATGTAGCTGTAGGTCTCTACCCGTATAAAGCTATTTAATATAAATGTATACAAAATAATATATGATACCTATATGTGTAAATATAGGAGTACATTCATAGTTTTATACAAACGACAGGATTTAAAAATTGAATTTCGATGGCCGGGCCTAAAAACACGAGAAAAAAGAAATTCTTCGAATGTGCACGTATTATATTATGTGAATATAGCATACCTAATATTATTGGTAAAGTGCGTTATATACGTTTCACTGACCCGGGCACGTCCGGTCCATTGTGATTTGTATACAATGGACATGTACCCCTGCACTTGTTATAATCTGTAGTAGGGAGTTGTACGGTTCGGTCCCAATCTGGAATTATATTTATTTTCTAAACGTTCGATAATAAACCCGATAGTTGAGTCCAATTTTTTTTTTAGCAATCGATACTCTGACTTCAATTTTTTGGCATATTTTACATTGATAGTCCTCCTAAGTGTAAAATGGGAAGGACATTTTTTTTTAACTCTGGTTATTTTTCTGACCGAATCATTTGAGTGCATGTAACCTGTAAAACGTTTTTGCAGTAAGAGACCCTACACGAGTTCAATACCTAACCGTCCGAGCCCAGGATATATATACTTACCTACAGCAGGTTGATCTGGAAAATAATGACAATTTTACATTTACATTGCATTCAAATATTTTAGATCATAGTGATACACCCAGTATTATAAACTATAATATTTTATGATTAGAATACGACGTAAATATAATGAGTTAAAGTTACTAAATTCTTTTAAACTAATTGTATTTGTTGTCTTAACAATATTTTCATTTAAAGTTATAGAAATAAAAATATTTATTCAAATAATCGTTTGAAATACACATTAAGTAGAAATAGTATATAATTTCAGGTACCTACTAAGGTAATAAGTACCATAATATATATTATGCATTATTCAATCTCTATTCACTATTCTTTGTTTTCTCTTGTATGTTCGCCCAGAATTATTTAATAAGTATATAATTAAAAATTTCTCAAATACGAGCTGTGGACCTACCTACCTTATTATATTATCTTGGTATAGAAAAATATGGACCTGTTAGAAATTTGAAATAAATCAATGATATACATTGGTTTAAATGGGATAATTGGTTAACTTAATCGTATATTAGATTATAATACAACATTATATAGGCATGCAAATAAGTTAAAACAGTTAGCCTATTTCCGATGTATATAGTATCATGCAATGCATTATTATAAATACCGAATTAAAATTGGAAAAAACGAATTTTTCTCGTCGTTTGAAACGTTAAACACAATATAATTTCAACTGTCAAATGATATCGTTGTTGCAAGCTGCAGTATAATGATGGTACAGGGTGCATATTTTAATGGCGCCGTACGTAAATGTATAGTCGGAGATGTATAAATCTTATATTAGAATAATTAATAAATTGATAAAGTGTTTTTAAAAACTGTGATGTTGAAGTGTTTTACATCAGGACCCCGTGATTATATTGATAAGTATTACTATTATTGTGCAACCAGACCGGGCTGAACGTTTATAATTAAGGTTCAACTTCGTCCACATAACCATCAATACTACAGCTATTATGCGACGATGTACGTACAACTACCGTATCGATGATGACTGACGGCCACGTGCGGTGGGGTCGTATTATTCTGTATTCCTGGCGAAGCTGATAATGAATAATTTGCTTTACCTAAGTGTTTTAGAACCCAGGGATGAACGGTAATTCCGTGGTTTTTTGACCAATGTAACATATTATTATAATCTTCTTAATAATACTATAATATCGTTTTGAAAATAGTATTCGACGCAGTGGAGTGAATACGGTTTTTATCTGAAAGGGAATTGTAATTTTGTATATTTTATAACTCATATTTCGTTTTTAACTAATGAAAATAATTTAAAATGTAAATTAATATTAATTAATTGATAATTTTATGCAGATTTTTAGATTCTATTTCTTTGGTTTTAGTACAAATAAAATATTAACTGTTTATTATTATTTTTTTATTTATTTATTTTATAAAATTAAATCCACCCTCTGCTTTTTATTTGATAATATTCTTCTAGGCTAATATTATTGAACGATTATGCGGACGTCAGTTGTTTCCAACAAAAAACTTGATTTTTGTTTTCGGCAAATCTATTTCTATTTCTATAATTAAGACGGAATTTGAGAACTTCTAGTTCACCTATAAAAGTGCTTTCAGCGTAACAGGAAAAATTTTAATTTCAAATATTCTAAACAATGTATATATTTAAATCAACATTTGTAACTTATATCTTAGGTATGCAAAGACGTAGATATAATATAAAAAAACGATTCATTGAAGTACTTGCCTAATAAGTTTATATACTTTGTAATTATTGTTGTATATAATATCTATTATGTATTAAATCAGAAAAGTATGTTTTTGTATTAGTCAATAATGCAATCTTTTATTCTATATACTCAATCTGACTTTGAGCAGTATAGTTTCAACACCGATAATAGACAATATGATTATGGTATAATATGCATTATTTTATGGATAATATAATATCACATATTGTATAATATATAATTCATAATTAATTTTAGTTATAAGTGTTTGCTTATTATTTAATTTATTATGTACGATTAATAATAATAATAATAATACCATCCATTATACAAAATAGATTATCAGAAAGTTTAATAATAAAGTGAATAGTCAAAAAACCAGGTATAACATTAACAAAAAATAGTTATTTTGCACTGAGCAATAGAACTCTAAATACCTATAATATTAAAAGTAAATTATACCATTTAAATATCAATCTGAATTAATGGGGCTTTGCACATTATTCGAAAATACAATATATCTTCAAAATATGCAGTAGGTAAGCACAAAAAATAACAAAATGGTCGATAGGTGCTCTGTAAAAATAATATAAATGTCTACCTACCTAAAACAAAAATCTGAGGAATCTAAATATTATATTATGAGAGGGAAGCTAGTAATAATTTTCCAATAATTGTCAACTGAGCACCTAAATAGAAGTTTATTTTAAGTGTTAAAATAAAGTTAAGTGTTAGCTCTTTTATATTATATATTATTCAGTTTTATCTATGTTTATCTTATGATAATGTATTAGATAAAATAAAGAAAATAAAAAAATGTCTTTGTCAATAAAGGCACGATATGTTGGTGCCTATGTATCAGTGAATTCATAGACTTTTAGACTTTTAATGAAATTACCATGTTGTCGTTTTATTTTTCACTTCAATTATATGAAAAACGATGCTTTCAAAACTTTATTTAAAGCCGGTAATAGGGTGGCCATTCGTCCCGGATTTCCTGGGACGTTACCGGTTTAAGAACCCATGTCCGGCATCCCCACAAAGTTTCTCGAGACATCGTTTTGTACCGATTTTGAATTTTTGCATAGTTATACCCCGGAATGTAAAATTGTTTTCATAATTCGTCTATAAACTCATTATTTTGATAAAAATGCAATACCTAATCCTAAGTATTATAACAAACATTGGAACCATACACCTATAAACTAGTTTATAGAAATATTATAATGTTACAAAAAAAATGCGTCAAAAGATTGTTCAAAATAAATGCTTAGTTCTATTTAGTAGTTTTAATAAATTAAATTTATTAAAACTATTAACGAATTTAATATATTTTAGGACTGTTTTTGTGTTGATTTTTATGTTGTTATAACTGCATGCTTAACATTTTTGAAATCTGGATAAAAAATTGTTAGGGTAAAATAATAAAATACATTTATTTTGTTGTTTTTCTTTTTAAAATTCCATATTATCGATCAATTTTTTGTTTTAAAATACGTATTGTTATTTAGTCATATTTTAGTGACCATGAATATTTTAATACATTTATAGTGAACGAAAACAATAAATGAAAATTCTTTTGATTCAATTCTAATTTTTAAAAGTTTCAAATACATCCGCTTGACCGCATGATGCACTGCATAATATATACCGTTAAGTATACACCAACATTTAACTATGGTATATTAAATTAATACTTTTTTAATATTTAAAAGTTATATCCAGAAAGTAAGAATACTCAATTGTTCTAATTTTTTTGAAAGAATTGGATTAAAAAAAAAATAATGGTTATATTATGTGACATTATGTGAACTATTTGTCCATTTAATCACCATTCATCTTGATGCACGTTATAAGACGAGAGGTCAATTTTTTAAGCCTTGGACAAAGAATTCTACCGCCACCTCCTTGCTCACTTGTTCCTCTTCCCCTTCACTTCCATGTCAGTTGAAAATGTTTTGCCACCATTCAATTGTTTTCTGAGTGTTAATTAATTCGGATTGAGTTATTTGGATGATCTCGTTAATGGGCCAGGAGTCTGTAAGTGCTGTTAAAACGCTGAGGGAATTACTTATAATCAAAAAGTTATTTGTGTGGAGTGAATATATTGTTGTGAGCTTTGATTTGTATCAAGCAATTTGTAAGGAACTTATTTAGAAATGTGAGAATGTATCCATTAATGCTTCACTTTTGCATAATATGAAGAACTCTGTTGCGCCACACCATGTCGTAGGCTTTTTCAAAGTCTAATGCTATACTTATACTTGTAAGGTGTTGTTTGGTATTTATTGCATTGCAGATATCCGTGTATAGGCTTGAAAGGTGGTCTAAGGTTGAATGATTATGCCGAAAGCCATATTGGTTACTGGGTAGGAGTTTAGATGTTTTAAGGAATCATACTAGGCGTTTGTTAACCATTTTTTCCAAAAGTTTGCTTAGTGTGCTTAGGAGGGAAATTGATCTGTAATTGAATATGTTAAATTTGTTTTTATTGGGTTTGGGAATAGGTATGATTACGCCATGGGTCTGGGTAAAATCCTTTTTTCTAGATTAAATTATATATTCGAAGAAGTTGATTTAGATCATTGCTGGGGAGGTTTTTGATAAAAGAGTATGGAATATCGTCTGGTCCAGGGTTTTTACTGTTGCAGTTTGGCATAGTGTCCAACATTTCGGAGATGCTGAAAAACATGTTTAGAAGATTGGAGTAGGGATGAGGGTCTAGCTCTGATTCATTTGTAATATTGTTTTCAAAACTGTTTTTGAACGTGCAAAAACGGGGTCGTAATTTGAGTCATTGCTATTTTTTTGGAAGATTTTTGCAAAAACTTTGGTTATATATGATGAAGTTGAGAGTGGAGTATTGTTATATTGTAAAATCGAGGGTAAACGATGATATGAAATACCTTTTATTGCTTTGATTTTATTCCAGATTTCTGTTGAGGAAGTGTTGATATATATGAAACTGGTATATTTTTTCCATACTTCAGTTTTGCTCTTTTTGGTGATATACCTGGAGTATGCCCTGGCTTTTTTTAATTGAATATGGTCGAGTGTAGATTTAGATTTTTTAAATTTGTTGAGACATTTTTTGTACAATTTGATTGATTCATTGCAATCGTGGTTCCACCAGGGTATTAGGTATAGCTCTGTCTTTTTAGACCAGTCCATAGTAGTTTGTTCTAGAAGATCTAAATCAGTTGTTGGGGGTGGGAGAGTGTTTTCTATTGGTACTTTGGTGGTAGTATCCATTGTGTTGATTACATTAGAATCGGACAGGCGATCACTTTTAAATTTATCTCCAATGTTTTTCTTACAGTTAGTTGTTGTGTGACCAACCGATTTACATAAAAAACAAGTTATTTTGTCGTCAGTAAAAAAGATTCTGAATTGGTTTTCGTTTACATTAATCAATAACGAGCTAGGGAATGTAGAGTTATCTTTGTGATTTATTTACATTTGGCGACAAAAATTCATTATGTGTTCATAGTCTTCTACATTGATTTCGGCTTTAAGGTAGGTAATTTGCGAGATTGGAACGATATTTATATTTCTTAGGGCGTCTACAATTTCTTGGTTAGGAATGGATGGGCATACGTTAGATATAATAAATCTTTTTGCTGGGTTGATAAGTCTTCGTATTTGAATAACATGGTTATAAATATTTATATGATTAGTTATTTGTTTTAAGTTGTTCAATGTTCAATGTATATGGTTAGCACGTAATCTGAAAATAAAATCCCAACTTCTAAGTCTAGACATATTGTCAGAAATTGTATAAATGCATTATCAACATCAGTGGAAAGAAGAAAAGGCAAACCAAAAAATAATTAAAGCCATTGACCTAATACATCATTGTTGTCTTTATAAGCACTTCTCAATTTTGATTCTCCGTTTATCTATTATATAGATAATATAAAATATATCATATGTTATTAATCAGAGTAAAAAAAAAAGACTGGAAATCTAAAATTATTCGTATTTCTTACTTTTCTCCACCAAGCTTGGGCTATATGAAAACGGCAAGTTTCAATAATGACATTTGGAAATATTTCTTTGACTGCTTCGTGAGCACCAATTTCGAAGTCCAAATGCTGTTTTTGAACATTAAGAGCTGGACATATTTGCAAGAGATACTTCCATATTTTAATGTAAATTTGTTTTGTTTTATTTGGTAAAAAAAAATAAACAATAGACACATAAAAACCGTTTACGTATGTGTGTAATGTATATAACTGTAAAAAAATGTTGATGCAGAATTATAAGTACCATCTCCGAAAAATACCAATTTGTTTCGACATAAAATTTAAATTTTGGCTTGTTATACAAACGAAGTCATTGGTTTCAGGAACAAAAACAAACTGATCACTTTTAAATAAATCGTTATTTTATATATTCTTCCGTTTGGATATAGCTTTATTTAAAGAAGTGTGATAAATTGGGTATTGTTTTCTCTTCTTGTCATGAATAGCCTTTCGCACTGATGTAATATTATTGTGCGTAATATTTGGTAAATCACTATTTAGTAACTCAATTCTAATAATTTTTAAAGGTCTTGTAGATATATTTTCTTCAGCTTTTCGCTTAGAATTTTCTATTAAAATCTGTCTTTCAATTTTTCGATTATTATTACTTACACGAATCACATGTTTGCCATTTAATGAATGAAAAGTTTTATCCATTTTCAATAATAAACTGGCACTACAACTGTTATTGGAACATTTTCATTTCATTAATCCGTCTTTGCATTGTCTTACAAATGAATATTTATCATTATTTAATACTGTAAGATCTTTTCCACGTTCAAACGTTATGATTTTAAAGTTTTCCACCATACTTAATATTACACTGTATTACACACTATATTATACACTATATTACGTTGTTACCGCACTGTTTCCCAAACAACTGAATTTGACAATAATTTTGGAATATCTGCAGATACGTAAACCGCGATATCGTATTTATTATATTTATTACTGAACATCAAGATAAATGGCAACGTTGCTCAAAAAATCGTTCTCAGTCGTTTGATTATAGAGTACAAAATATTGCTTCTTTGATCTGCCGACAATCGTTCTCAATCGTGTTATCAAAAAGATAAAACGTTCTCAATCGTATAACACCGAGATGCACTATGTAGGTAGGTATACCTCATACGACACCGCTGAATAGAATATTAATATATTGGCCGTGAATATATTACATAATATAATATGTATAGCTAATTGACTCATTATATAACTAGAAATATTTTTAAACGATTAACAGACGAAGCTACAGTTTAATCACCGGTATAAACACCGTTTCTCTTTCCGACAACAATATTGTAATTTATAAGTTCTAACATGACCGTTCACGATTTTCCATCAATGGACGGATTCTTCACACAAATCTAATTAACAACCTACTTAACACATCACTTTCATTTGTTATAAAAA
This sequence comes from Pentalonia nigronervosa, assembly GCA_014851325.1. Lineage (NCBI taxonomy): Eukaryota > Metazoa > Arthropoda > Insecta > Hemiptera > Aphididae > Pentalonia > Pentalonia nigronervosa. Next base: position 27,693 of record JACXSJ010001337.1, read on the forward strand.
TTTAACATTTACAAATTGTAAAATATATTTATAAATAGAAAAAAATAATAATATCAACACGGTTATATTCCGTGTAAAACAACAAATCTTATATCTGCAGCAATGGCCTGTAGCTTATACTTTATAATATCGCCACCTTATATAAATATTATTATGCATGCAAGTATGCAACCCACGCTTTGTACAGCAAAAGATAATTCATTATACATTTAACCGACATCACAAAAACATAATTTTATTTTACATATATTTTATATATGCGTATGAATTAAACGGATTTAATATTTTTGGTAAACATGTCGTATGCTATATCTTTAATTATTTTTAATGAGTTACTGTGTCCACATGCCTAACCTAGAGAAACCCATTTTTGGCATCGATTGCAAGTATTTAGTTTAATAACATTGATCAGTTGGAACTTGTTTTCGACCGTTTTCAAAATTCGAATTTTGTTCAAATTAAATATTTGATAATAATAAAAGAGTTTTTTAAAACTTAACACAGGTTTCATCGTTTAAAACGTATTACCAACCTAAATCTCTGATTTTTCAAAAAATATTATGTAACTTCATTTAACAACAAATACTTAAACGTTTGTCAAGCATCGAACATTTAATAAACTATATAATTGAAAATACAAGCATAAGAAATTATAGGTTACTGTAAATTTCGTTCTATTTTTAAATTTTTAATTTCAATTGCGGTCTAAATATTTTTACTCATAGGTACTTAAATTACGTTGAGGGATATATTTAAAAAATCAATATTTTTCTTCCATTTTTCAGACATAGAACTGGCTATATAACTGTATTAATGTTGGTATCTATAGTTAAAATATTGGTTTTGCTGTTTATGTTGTTTATTGTGATTAAAAAATATATTATTAAAAAGTAGTAATTACATAACTGGTAAAAATGTGTATGAACGTTTACAATAATTTCCGCAAAAACGTCTAAACAAATAAATTTTTTGTTAGCAATTCTTTAATTTGTTCTTATATATATATATAATTTATGTTTATTTTCTCATCATTTTTCTTATTTTTGTTCCCTAACTTTTCAAACTATGTAATATATTTATCACTTGGCATGTTTTTTTTTTAAATGTCTGTGACACAATTTTCGTAGGTACGTTTCAAAAATATCCAGGCCGCCATTTACGCAGTACCTACATGAAAGTGATCTTTCTTCGGGCAAGTACGCAATTTGTCTACTCTGAAAATTGTCAAGGTATTAAAATAGTATGAAAACATGTGTAGATAACTTTATCGAATGTAGCATATGTCTACACCGATAAATCAACGGTAAATAGGATATTATTACATAGGATATTATATACGTGTTTAGTGTATACCTACCACGTTTTTAGCTAAGTGCTAAAAAACTAATGATGTTTAGGAAAGTTAACTGAAATTATATAGTAAGAACCATTATTCTTAATTTTTTTGTTGTCTTTACTATACATCTACGAAAACACATTGGTTGGTTCAATTGAATAGTAATAAAATAAATAATAACAATACTAGGAAGATTCTCGACTATAATTTGATAACATTGTAATGCTATAAAACTAAAGTGTTTGGTACGTCTCATAACTAGAAATACATGTATGTGCCATGTATGTGCAATGTACAAGCATATTTTACTGCTAGAATAGTAGAATACAATCTTTTATAATTTACAATTTAACTAACCAATATTATATTGCTCGCCGCGCACACGTTTAGTGTAAAGTATAGTTAATACATTTTTTTTCAGCTGACCTATTAAAGTTATTCATCTATTAAATGTGTTAGGATAACTATTTTATAAGGTATTGTGGTAATGCATAACAGCATATTAACCATTGTGTAATCATGATTACATTCAGTTTGTCAATAGATAGCGTTCCACTGTGCACTTATGCATTGATGAAGCATACGCTGAACAACTTGTACAATCTACTTAAACCCCACAATCCACTACCCATCAGCAGTAGTAATCAGCTAATGTCCAATCCTATATTATAGTCTGTGCTGTGCATCAAACTCGCATGAAAATGCAATAACAAATAGTTTCTTATAAAAAAACAAAATTAATTATTTTTTTATTTACTAATTATATTATGTAGAAAAACATAAAGCATGATTTCAGGAAAACTTTGGAGGAGAGCTCTTGTCCCTGTAAACTAAATTTAAATATGTTTCACTGGTGCCGTGTTGCATGAACAATCACAGAGCATTTTAATGAATTAATAGTGAGCTAATCACTAATGGCCCCTTAAACATGATTTAGTGGCCCATTTCATTGGACCATTAAATTAATTAATTATTCATGCAACCCGTCATATGTGTTTTAAATATAAATTTTAATATATCATAAAATGTGTTGCCTATTTAACCCCTTATATATTATGTGACTTGAGACACTTCTTTATCTTCAATTTTAAATTAAATTACCATTGGTGAGATTCTAATGTTGCATAGCAAGAACCTATGTATTTAATAAATTATAGTTAAGTATATTATTATTTTCATTTCTAACTATAGTATACTTGTATAGTTGTTTACCTTGAAAACTAACACTCAATTTAAATAGTGAGAGATTGATCAGATGATACATCAAAAACAATATGTAATAAGAGAACATTGTATGCGTGTCATAGCAAAATGTTATAGGTAGGTCGTAGGGAAATATGAGACAATTATTTTATTTATCGGATGAGCTCATATTATAGTAATTTAATATCGTTAATTTGTATTTGTAACTTGTAGTATACTATCGTCTATAACTTTATAAATATATCTGAGTATTTGACTAAATGGTATTTACCATTAATCTTATTTTTTTTCTTAGAATTTGGTCAAGTAGACGTATTAATATGTTTACAGAGTTTATAAGTTACTTATAATAAGCAAATAAATAATTTAAACTATAGGTACCTATACTTTAATATTTGCTTAACAATTCACTTAAAGAATACAAAGATCAAACACATTTATATAGTGATAATACTATTAATATTTATGCATTAGTTATATTATTTTAGATAGTTTATTCTCCAACAATAATTATGTAATAACATTATTCAATATTATAATTTTAAATATTAATATATACATTATATAATATTATAATGATTATTTTATTTTCTGCTAGTTGGAGGATCACTTCCAAAATTGAAAGATTTGAAAGTTCTAAATTAATGACAGAGTAATTCAAGCAACAAATATAGACGATAATAAATTTTAATTTGAAACCTAAACTTTTCTACTATATAATTAAGTTTAATCGTGTTCAATAACTTTTATTTACAAACTTTGTATGATTTTATTTAATTGTTTCACCCCCAGGAAAGTTAGGTATATGATCTTGGCAGTCCTATACAGGTGTAAGTTGGTTTGGCATCAGGGGCATATGGTTATGGAGGTGAGGGAGATAGATCCTCCACAGAACCTTTGATATTTGATAAAATAGTTTTCCCAGCTACCATTGTACTTGAAAATTTAGTATTTTATGTGCAAAAATAAGTCATACCCCACCCTCCATAGGACAAATTCCTAATTACGCCACTGGTTGGATAAGAACTCTTAAAACAATATGGTTATTTTTTGTAGTATAATAAGATACATTACAATTTAAACGAGACTAAAATTTTATCATGTATAATTTTATATAATATAAATACAATTAATTCAACACATCAAAATTAGATAATGTGTATAGAAAATAATAATTACTTTATTATGTCCCTGTGATTAATATTGTTTGAATACCTAATATTTAACAAAATAACAACAATTCCACAACAATTAAATCATTATATATGTTTTAATATTCAATGCACAAGCAAATTTGAACTTTTGTCCGAGCATACATTTTTAATCAACAGTTATAGAAAATATAACAAAAATAGCGAAAAGTTTCATATATTTATAAATAGCTGAAAAAGAGAAGAAATATTTTAAAAATTATACCATATTTAGAAAATAATAGGTAATACAAATAGTTGATAAACATTTCAAATATCTATGAATTATGAAGTTTAGTTATTCGTTTTCGAATTTCATTGTTATATACACCGACGGGTCAGTCTCTCCTTTTTCTGCTGGTTATGCATTCTATATCCCAGAATTACATGTTTTCTTTACAAATAACCTCCTATCTTTGTCATCGTCCTTTACTGTTGAGTGCTATGCCTTCATCGAAGCTTTAACTCTTATCTCACATTTTGCCCTAAACAATTATTTAATAGCCTCTGACTCTATGTCTTGCCTTAAAGCCTTAAATTCCAATCCCTTCAATTCTCATCTATTCCCTTTTGTTATCCGCATCAAGTCCCTCTTATTCAACCTCATTCAACTACATTATACAATCCAATTCCTATGGGTCCCCAGTCATACTGGGATCCATGGAAACGAGCTTGTAGACAACCTAGCCAAATCCACATCTAATCTTATCTGCCCATCTTCTACTCTTTTACCCCACTCTGACATTATCCCTTTTATTAAACGTTACGTTTCAAATCTTTGGTCTACCTATTAGAACAACCTACCCGAAAACTTTACCATAAGATATAGAGACATTATACCAAGCATTCCTAAATACACTTGGTTCACTAATTTAGATTTATATAGATCACATATTATCCAATTTAACCGTTTATGCGTGGGACATTATCTTTTACGTAGTCAGGCATTTAAACTTGGACTAAACGACTCCCCACTTTGTACACTTTATTCTAATGAATGCATTTGTGACCTCTCACACATATTATTTCCTGCCCTGCTTTATAGTTTAAACGCCTAGCTCTAATCGACTCTCTTAGATCTTTCAATACCCCTTTTAATCTCCATTCCATTCTTAACACTAACTGTACACTTACTATTAAAATGATCATTAATTTTATTTTGGATGCTGGCTTTATTATATAATTTTATTTATGTCTTAATTTAATCTATTTGTTTTCTTGTACCATAACTGTTGAGCTATATTAGTTGTTACTTAAAGTTATAATAAAAAAAAAAAAAACTATTATAGTAATTAACTCAGTTATGTATTTTTTTAAATTATAATTTCTCAACTAAATCACAATTTTTATTAATATAATATAATATTATATTATATTATATATTATTATTATTAATAAAATTATGGAATATTTTTTTAGTTTTCACCTCCTATCTCCCTCCCAAATACCATCTAGATCTTACAATTTCCTATACCAGAAACCACCCTCTATATTGACATTTTTTTCTACTTTTCTTTTCAAAAAGTGTTTGTGTATTTAGAGTAAAAGTAATATTAATAATCTAAAACACTAAATAATAAAAAAAACTATTTAGTGTATAGTATGCCCAATATACAGTTAAAGCTTATAGACTTTATAGGTAGTAATGACTATAAGTAAAATATAAAGATTTTTTTTTTTAAAATAATTAATTATCAGAAATTAAAATTAAACCATAATTATTTATCAAGAGAATTCGTGTATAAATACTATAAAACAAATATAATGATGCTATTATATTATAATAATTATTAGTAGTTGATAATAGCTGATCAACAAATAATTAAATATTTTATATTCACGTGTATAATGGTTTCTAGTATATTCAAGTCTGAATAATGAATATTATTTTTATTTTTTTATTTACGAAAAACAATGAATCACTATTATTATTTGTTTTCTTTTAAGTTTTAAACCATCAGAACAACATGTATTTCATAAAAAATAATTTAAGATAAAAAAGGTAAATATATTATATAAAATTATGACTGGCTTGGAGTTGTGATTTATGATAGGTAAAAATATTTTATATGTATATATTGCTAGAAAATAATACACGATATAACTATCTGTTACTCTTACTTAAATATTTTGTCTTTTTTATAAATGTTAAATTAGTTTATTGAATGAATGTTGAAAGATTATATGGAATTGAACATTTGAACAAGATTAAAAGTTTAGCTGACAATCGACAGATATTATGACAATATGACCTATTATTACTATTTATTTTTTTAAAGACTACTATCTATAGTTATTGGTATCATATACACAAAACGAATCACTCAGTAATTATTTCGATTATAAAAATATCACTTCAAACGTATATTAGATAGACTTTTTTTTTTAGTTTTGTTTCTATGTAGGTACAAATATGTACAATCTTTCAAGAACAGATATAGATGCCACTAACGGGGGGAGGGAGGGGGCAAAAAAAGTTGGCTTTAAACAATTGAATTATACATATTTTATTATTATACACATTAATATGAATCAAACATCTTATGGTTGTACAACACATTTCTTGGTGATCAAAGGGGGGATTGCCTCCATTGCCCACCCTTGTATCCACATTTGTAATCTCTACTTCTGTAGTATTCCTATTTTTAATCAAATTTTTTCCATTCTAAGATTTAAATGGTTAAATTAAAATCAACTGTTATCGATTGAAGGTGTCATATAGATAATTTAGTAGTTATATTCGTAAGATATAACATTTAGTTACCTACTTAAAAAATAATTATGTAGCATCTCAAACTATTTCCGACATATTAAAGGTACCCAAATACAATATACTACGGCTATACATATTATAAACATATTATCATATTTACTGAATTGTATAACATTATTGTTCTGCATTTTTCTTTATCGTTTCCAAACACGGAAATTGGTTGTCCAACAATCAAACGACGAGTAAGATGACTCGACTACGGTAACCATTGCCGGATATAAGACATTTGACGCCCGGGGCTAATAAAAATGTAGTGCCCTTGCATAGTATTAGCTACGGGGGTCAGGGTTTACGGGTTGTCAACACAAAACAAAATTATTAAGCAAGTAAAAATCAAAAATATATTAGTATATTACAAATATTTTTTATTTAAATCGTTGTCTTAACATATGTTATATTATAGACTATAGTCAATATTATATTTTAAAACCATTAACAAATATAAAAACAAAATCATAAATAAAAGAATCTCTTGATTATTTTAATTAATTAAAAAAAATATATATATTTCTGAAAATTTAAAAATTAACTTTTCTAGCTTTTTTTGAAGCGAAATCATTGATTATGTCTTCATAATTGATTTGTCTTGCAATTTTATTCCAGTTTTCTTTTTATATTTTCAGCCCCACTAAGCTTTTTTTTTGAATTCATTCTTTTTTTTTTTTTGGTCAAGTGAATGTTAAAATTAAAAAAAATGTAGAGTTGAAATAAATCTT
>JACXSJ010001337.1:35010-47072 GCA_014851325.1 Pentalonia nigronervosa
GTCACCGCCGGACAAAAACATAAACGTATTCGAAAATCAAATATTATATTTTATTCTGTTTAAAGTTTAAATATACTAGTATTATAATTTATACATATTTTATGAGCTTAGTTTTTTATTTTTATATTTTTATATTTTATCTTAAGAGCGCCCTGATACCGACAGCGCCCGGGGCAAGTATACCCACTGCCCCCCCCCCTAGACCCGGCACTGACGGTAACCGTATTCTTAACCGTAATAATATTAGTAATTAAAGCAATAATAAGCAATATAACTGACAACTAGTTGATCTGTGGTTTTATGCCTTCTTAAACTCCATTAAATGTTACTGTATAGATTTTTAACATGATTAGTTTGAGAAGTTTTGATCAAATATAAAATACTAGTCTAAAATGATATCCAATTGTAATAACTATTTTATTTTCTGTTATAAATGACACCAATATGACAATATATAAATAAAAAATGGTTGTTATTCGCGAGCCAACAAATCTCTGTGATCCCCTCTTTAAAATGCGAAATATAAAAATATGGCTTCGAGGTGTACATCCTCGGGTATAGTCATAAATATAGGATTACCTACGTACCAAAATATTTCAGAACCGTATGAGTGCGATAAACTTTGGTATGGATTGCTTACAACACATACACACACACACACAAACATTCCCTTTTATTAAATGTAGTTGTAGATAATGATATTTCAGATATTTGTATCATAATATTATATTGTGTTTTATTATATTTTTGGCATTGCTACTTGCCATATGCTAGTGATGGGCACCACCGAATAAAAACTATCTATTTATTCGATTATTTTCATAAACTATCGAATAATAATAATTGGAATTATACGAATGACTATTTTGACCATCGATATTTTCATTCAAATTAAGAAAATAAATAAATTAAATTAAATTTTAAATAAATTTTTAATTTTAAATTAAGGAATAAACATTCAAATAATAACTATTGTCTATCGAATTTAATAAAAATTAATAGCGTTTTCGATTTGACTAAATAGTGTACACTGAAATTCTACTGACACTGCGCGAGTGTTGCACTAGTTTTTATCGATTAGGATTTAAATCGAATACGAAAACATTTTTATGTAATTGTGGAAAATAAAATATGCCAACGTGAAAAAAAAATTATATTTATAATTGAAAAAAAAAACAATAGAATATAAAAATAATATTTTACTAATGTATAATTTAAAAATTATTTTATTTATAGTCATTATTTATATTTCAATAAAAAGTGGTACTTGAATACTAGTAGTAGATCGTGTAAATGAAAAATCAATACAGTATTCAATAGAATGTCGTCTGATTCCGATGTTGAAACATATTTTGACGTAAGTATTTTTTATAATTGTAGAATTTTAAAATAATTTTTGATGTTTGTTCAAATCCCATTTTTATTTGTCGAGGTGCACACTTGGTATAATTTAAATAGTAGGCATATAGGTAAAGGCTTAAATGTATAGTGTTTTGTTTTCTTTTTACTAATAAGGTGTTTTGGTTTTATTTCTAATAGCTTATCCTGCAGCAGCTAGTAACAAATACAGTGCATATACTTACACATACATTATTATAATTTGTTTTAAATAATCTAAATTACCTAAATATATCTAAATTAGTATCTTTTGATTTAATTTAATTTGTTATTTACTAAATAAATTGAATTAGTTAATTTGCACAGCATTGCTAATATTATATTTAAAATGCATGCAACAATGTTTTTAACTGTTTTTGTTTATTTACATTGTTTAGATTTGTTGTAAATGCTTTATTGTACATGAAACCATTACACTTTATATTTGTCACACTACAGAAAGTAGACTACAAAGGTAATGTTAAAGTTTAATAATTAAGTTGTAATACATTAGCTCCAATTTGAGAAACATTTTAATGTGTATAACTTTCATTTTGTGCTACTGGTATAGATCGCATAAAATTGATAAAAAAAAAAGCTACAGGGGTTCAAAGGTATAATGCATATTATATTATATTATATTATTAACATATTATGATTAACTACAGAAATTACTGCGCATGTTATTTTGAATCTTAATATTCTTATAATTGTGTAATGTTTCAATAGGTTCCAGGTTGAAAATCTACTTTATATTCAAGTATATTTATTTATTATCCATGTTATTACTTATTGTTACCAGGAAATTTTTTTTTTTTAAATACCGCTTCTTTGGCAATATTGTTGATACTCAATTCTCAAGTATTCGACATTCAAATGATTTAACATTTTTATTTTTTGACATTTTAATCTAACCCTGAACTCTTAAAAATGAATCACAAAAAAAACTAAAAGAAAAAACTAAATTGTATATTTTATTATTATGTATTTTTTTATTTGACATTAGTTGTAATTTTCTAATCAATAATCCAACTGACTAGGTATCTAGTCAAGTATCTAGTAGATACTCGGGATGGGGGTCAAAAGGAAAAAATTCCTAATAGTTTTTAAACACGTCGGAGAAAAAAAATTAAGAAAAGCAGGAATTTTTTCAGCAAGCAAATTTTTGACAAAATTGATTTTATTATTTGGTGTAACACAAAAAAATAATGATTTTAAATACATGAAAATTTCATCAAATGTTTATATTAGCATTCTCCATACACCATACCATTTTCAAAATATTTTGACTAAAAGTTTATTCGAACAATAACTATCGAGTAACTATTCGATTGCGTTCATGGACTATCGATTTGCATTCGATTGTATAAACTATTCGGTAGTGCCCATCACTACATATGCGATATACCGCAAAAGGGACGAGACCAAGGTTACCGCGGTTAGTGCACGCAATTAGAAAATTGCTAAATCTAAAAGTACCTATTACACCGAGTTTGACAAAAAGGCTCCGCGTCTGCGCCACTTGGTCACCGAGGATGGAATGGTTGGTGCGTACTGTGCACGGCACTGTCGCCTGTCGCGCATATGCGATAACTATGTTATTGTAAAGAGTAGAGACGGCGTCTCGTCGATTAGTGTTACTAAAAAAAATAAATAATGTTGAATTCATCATTTGCATACGTCAATTGTCAATATTGTCATTCCATATCGTTTATCAGTGTGCGCGGTTTGATAATAGGACATTCGTAATAATATTTTCGTCTTTTGCCCTTCGACCGAGTTTGACATTCGCACGGTTTTCTCTTTTGTTCTATAGCCGAGTATCAACACACATTCAATAGTACGTTACATAACACGCCCGCCGCGCCGTCGCGTTATCACCGCTATTTTTTTTGTGGGCACTAATATTGTTGTTTGGTGATATAACGTAACATCGTCATTACGACGCGCATTTGTAGTTGGTTTATTCGGTAAACTGTTTACTCTCGGTTACTTCACAAAAACACGCCTATTGTTATTTGTTGTAATTACATCTTATTACCTATTATAGCAATAATAATTACTACCGTCGAACCCATGTACCTTACACCTAGTTATCTATAAACATACACATTACGCGCACAAATTCGATTGTTTTGCGCCATTCGACGGCGTCGGTGGTTTTATAACGCATAATATTGTATTATTTTTTTTATCTAATCTACGAAACGAATATCATACTGCCCGCTGGAATTCGAAGGCAGGTAATAATAGTTTTATTATAATATTATTTTAATTACGCGTATTGATTACTGCTATTGCGGTTAATATAAAATGTCGGTGGTGCGGGCTCGTCTGGTCGTGCTGGCTGCTTCGCGCAGATACTCTATGTGGTTCAGCACAGTGCACATTCGTAGTCCGGTCGCTGGTCAGACAACAACAAAAAAAAATCAACACTGACACAATTTGGAGGAGATGAGTATGTGTGAGATGTTTGGTCAAATGGGCTTTTTAACTGTGATCCAGTACTGACCAACTAGAATGTGTCGTTATACCCACCCAATAATAATAATAATAATAAGGATAATGATATAAATCTGTTTATTTTATTATTTTGTCCACTCTTGCCTTCATCACATATGTTTATGCTAGTGAACGTTTGTTTCAGCAGCATACGGACCCGTATTCTACACTCACCGCAGTGGTGCGATGAGTGGTCAACATTTGGCAGATGGCGCAGTCGACACGAGCAATGGTGGAAATCGTAGTCAAGTTGATACTAAATCACCTATGTCCATCGCAAAACAACATAGTTATGAGCAAATCGATCATGCTCATTTTTTGGCCAATGATATCGGCACTCTTTATCTCAATGACAGGTAAATAAATTTTGTTATAATTTAGATAATATTTCCATGTCAAATGTATTGATTATTAATAGTAAAACGTGATTAAATACGACTTGCCAATACATTTTTTAGTATAATATTTGGTATTATTGTGTATCTACTTATTGAACATTTTCTACTAATTTTTCGAATACTTGCTTAATTATATTTAACAGTTTTGAAAAAAAAAAACACATAGGCAATGAAAATAATAAGATTGTTAGTTTTATAAAAATTATTGTTTAATTTAAAGATGATAAGTAGTAGGTACCATTAGTTATATTTTCAATTTTGTTTGTTCGCTTATAATAAATGTTGATCAGCATTTTAATAAAGTACATACATTTAATATAATAATTAAATTCTAAATAAAATAGTTATTATATCGATAAATATACTTAATAAGAAATTAAAAATAATTCATGTTTTAATTTGGCAGATTTTTAAATATAATTTGTTTATAGGTTTTCTGATGTTGTATTGGTAGTGAATGGTGAACGTTTTCATGCTCACAGGGTGGTGTTGGCTTCAAGAAGCGATTATTTTAGGTAATATAATTTTAGTATTTTACCTAAATACAATAAGGTTAACAATATGTTTAACAAATTTCAATATTTATGTATCAATATTATTTTAAATAATACATTGTTAACCTTGTATTCATATTTCTGTATTATAGAAAACAACAATACATTTTTATATACAAACTATAAAATAGAACAATAATACAAATATTTAATCTAAAAATAATAAATCTTTATCATATTTGATAAAAGTTGATTTATTGGATTTGTAATTTTTACCCCGCCAGTTATTGTCATTGTGCGCTTTACATTGTTTTTTTTTAGTTTAAAGTTTTATTTTTACAAGATTAATAATTTATTCAATATTAAAACAAATGATAAAATACCACTCATTTATGTTATTAACACTAAATATAAATAATCATATTGAAATATTAAAAAATGAATAATTTATTTGTACCAAAACATAATAAAGATTACTCATAAAAAAATTTTGTTTACGTGTACCAATTATGGAGCACATTATTGTTATTGTCAATAATTTTCAGTGAAGTATTAAAAATGTTATACAATATATAGTTATTTAAAAACATTAAACAACAGTATGACAATTAACTTGTTTTAATAATTATAATTTATAATCAATAAAATATTTTTGATTTGTTAGACGGTTGTGTAATTCTACACACTTTGAACTCAATTATTATATTTATTTAATTTGAAATTTAAACTAATAATGTGAAATCTTTTATCACAATTGGTAACTTAACAATTGTATTTATTAATGCATTGTTTAATTATTTTTCTGTCTATATAACTGTCTCAAATTGTTGTCTTAAAGTCCTAAGTATTATCTATTAATTACCCGATTCCTAGCTTAAGATTGTTTTAGATTCTAAGCTGAGCAATGAATGTATTAAATTTACAATTATGTTTTTTTGTGTCCATAAAAAGCAGACAATTTTCATTGTTTTTCAAAAAAAATTTGAAAAACTCAATTGTTTATGATGTAACACCAGTTATTGAAACAATCGATTTTATTATTCTATTGTAACTCAAAAATAAATAAATGTAGATATTTGAAATTTTTTTGACTTTCAGTTTTTTTTTTTTTATGTTAATAACATTTTTTTAAATTATTGTATATCAGATTTTGATTCCAAACAATTATTATAGATATATAATATACACAACAGTGATATAATTGATACTATTTAAAAAGCCTCTGCTTTGTTTGAGAGGTTTGACATTTTTCTTTGCTAGATTTGAAGGTGTAATTGCTATTTTGTTATTGACTAGACAAAATAAAATAATTAACATTTAAAAAGAATATTATTTTTATATCATTTGTATAGTTGGTACATATGATTCAATATTATATTTTTATTTTGTTTACTATAAAGATTATGTATGCCATATTATCAGATCTAAGAATTTAGAACATAATTCATAAACAATTTAATAAATTGTAATTATTATTTTATGGTATTATACAATATCATGAATAACCTCAATAAGATTTTATTTCTGTTAATAACAATTTAGTATAAATAAATAAAATTATAATTGAATTTTAGTAGGCATTGGTTATTTTATAATGAAGATATTAAATGAGTGAATATTTCTTCATAACAATTAGTTTTCATTCATTAAAATATAGGTTCACTGGTTAGATAATTATATACTTCTAAATATAATGAGTTTTTACTATTAAAATAATTCATAAAATTATGGTAGGGACTGCTTACAGTATTTATAAACTTCATTTATATCTGTAACTTTAATTTATAGTAACTCTATTTAATTAAATTTCAGATACGTTATAAAGAAACTGTAATAATAATTATCATATTATATATATACAAATATTCCTTGAGATTTTGACCTTTAGCTAAATATTTATTGGATCTTTTTCAAAATGTCCGCACTCTTGCCAAATGCAACTTACAATGAAATATATATTGTACACAATAAAATATCATTGAATTATATTATTTTTCAAGTATGACAGAGCAAATTAATTAACATAACATGATTATACCTTATTGTATTATAGAAACTGTTCATGGAGTATTAAACATGGAACTACAGTTACCATGTATACATGTTTTAATACTATCAACTTTTATTGGACAATTGTTTATCAATCATTTATATTGTCTATTATGTAATTTAAAATGAATTATATGAATGTATATTTCAATGTTTTGTAGGTATATAAATTATTGAAAAATAATGATAATTATAATGTTCCATAGTTAATTATAAAGTATAGGTTTGTTAAAGATATTTTCTTTCAATTTTTGTGGTGTTTATAAATGTATCATATTATTTATACTATGGAAAATTAAATATATATTTTAATTTAAAATAACGACTGTTAATACATTTTTTTTATAAATAATTTTGTTTTATATTATTTTTAGTTAAGTACTTCATTCATCTTATTGAAATAATGTTTGTAGCTAAACTTATGAATCTTGTTTTTAATATTTTCATTAATTGTTTGTTTAATTTACAGAGCGTTGTTGTATGGTGGACTCAAAGAATCTCATCAACCAGAAGTGGTAATCACTGAAGCTTCAGTAAATTCATTTAAAAAACTTCTTGAATACATTTACTCGGGACGTATGAACTTAAGTATATTAAAGGTGAATTTTTATTAATCAAATTAAATTAAATTATATGCAACATTTCGTGAATAGTGATAAGTTTATTTTTATTTTTTAGGAAGAAGTAATTTTAGAAATATTTAGTCTTTCTAATTTATTTGGTTTTACCAATTTGGAACTATCACTGTGCAAATATTTACGCAGTAACATCAATGTTTATAATGTGTGCTCCATGTTTGCTGCAGCACGTTTGTATCAACATAAAGAGTTAGTTGTTGAAGCGTTGAATTTTACAGACCACCATGCATTGGAAGTACTTCAATCTGAAGCTTTTTTATCTCTTTCATCTGTAAGTTATAAAAGATTATTTTTTCTGTATGATTAATAATATAAAATTCATTTTTAGGAAGCACTTCAAGAAGTGCTTAATAGAGATTCATTATATGCTTACGAATTGGATATATTTCGTGCGGTTTGTCGCTGGATTAAGGCAAATCAAGATGATGAAGACCCCGAGGTCAAAATTAAAGTTTTGTCTGCCGTCAGATATCCTTTGATGAGTTTGGATGAATTACTTTCCGTTGTGAGAGAATCACAACTTGTAAGTTCGGACAATATTTTGGATGCCATACAACTACGAAATACATTACCTTCGCATAAACTTAAATTTAGAGGACAGCTAAGTATGCAAATTTACCTTCAAATTTTGTTTACTTTTTAAATTGACACTAAGTATTGATCAGTTATACATTTAAAACCTATTTTTTATTTTATTTTAGAACCTGATCTAAACATTGCTCATCCTTCACAAGGTGCTCAGGTAATGCAGGGAGAGATGCGCTCAGCTTTATTAGAATCTGATTCTAGTGGTCATGATCATGAGCGGGGCTGTACTAGACATTTAATTAATGAAAGTGATAGCGGTATTATGATAAAGCTTGGACATCCTTCAATTATTAATTACATAAAAATGCAACTATGGGATAAGGATCTTAGGTAAAGTAATAATTATTTTTTTCAAATAATAAATATATTATTTTTTTACATGTTGTTTGTTATGAAGGTCCTATTCTTATTACATTGAAGTATCAATGGATCAGCATGATTGGGTTCGTGTCATTGATCATTCAAATTATTATTGTCGATCAACACAGCGTTTGTGGATACATCCTCGGGTAGTGCAATACATTCGTATTGTAGGTACCAATAATACTGTTAATAAATGTTTCCATACAGTTTCAATAGAAATAATGTATAATTCTGAAGAAATGAAATTGCTTGATATTGAAAAAGGTTTAATAGGTAAGTTTATTTTAAGGAATAGTATAAAAATACTTGAAATTATATTATTGTTTATTATAATACCTATTCATTTTTGGGTGGTTTGAACTCTATCTCTTCCTGTATACGTGCCTGAATAACGTATAAGCATTAGTGTAAGCCAGCTTTCTGGTATTAGTGTTATAACAGCTACAAAAAAAACTGCCATAAACTCGATTAATTACACATTGAGAAATAACTAGTAACTTTTTTTTATTTAAAGATTTCAACACAGTTATTTATAATTATAAATAATAAACAGTTAAATACATAAATATAAATACACATATATATTCAGTTCAATGGTTGCATAGTTGATTTTACTGTTTATCATATGTATAGTATAGAAAATTGTTTTACTTATAATGCACTTTTAAAACAATAGCACCCAATTAGATATATTAATTAATACCTTTTAAACTTAACATATGTATTTAAAATTAGTATTAATTCTTAAAATGTAATTTTTTAGTAATCTAAAAAATGCGCTAATTAAATACACTTTATAAGTTAGCCTGGAGTATTACACATAATATTATTCTAATAAGGCTTATTGAATTCTAGTACCAAAATATAATGTTGCTACAATGGCCTTGAATGCTATTGTGATTGACGGAGTGAGTCGTTGCCGAAATTCATTGTTGGACGGCAACTATAAAGATTATGACTGGGATTGTGGTTACACGTGTCATCAATTGGGTTCTGGTTGTATACTTGTTCAACTTGGTCAACCCTATATTCTTAGTTCAATGAGGTAGTTATTATTTATTTTACAGTTAACTGCTTCAACTATTTTTTGAGTTTAGCTTAAAGTGATTGCTAACTTACTTATAGTTAAGAGCTAAATTAAAACCGTTAGGCGTATCAGCAACATACATTAAAAGTTTTGGTTGTTGATGTTTCCAAAGGAACATTATTAAGTTTTTAAATTGTTATCTAATTTTTTTCAAATTAATTATTTAATGACTATTACAGAATGCTACTTTGGGATTGTGATGACCGCTATTATAGTTATTACGTTGAAGTGTCAGTTAACATGTGGGATTGGGAATTGATTGTTGACAAATCAAAAGAGCTTGTTAGGTCTTGGCAACTTTTGCAGTTCAACTCTCGGCCTGTTGTATTTATTCGTATAACTGGTACATATAATTCAGCCAATGAGGTAGGCAAAATCTAATAAAATTGTATAAATAACTCTCATGTTTCTTAATGTTTTAATGGACAATTTTTTCTCCATAGGTTTTTCATTGTGTTCATCTAGAGGCACCAGCTCAAGTTCCATTAGACTTAAATACAGTTGAAGTTGAACAAGAAATTTCAAATTTACAAGTAACAAAAAAAATAGTAAGTAAAAGTACTTCATATTATTATAAGTTTAGGTAGTATAATATTATCTTATTTATTATAACAAAACAAAGTTTGATACTATATTCCTTGGAAAAATGGTGGTTGTTTATAAGTATACAGTGGCCGCTCATGGATCTCAAGAAAAATAGTGCATAGTTTCAAAATGCATTATAAAATGTTGATAAACATATAGAAATAATTGATTGATAATGAAAAGTGTACAGTATATATGCTTTATGAAAATGGGTGGCTATGCATAATATAATATAAATATTAAATAATATTACATACAAAGCTGGTTTTGTACACAATACATATCAATATTACTAAGCTGTGGTTGGCTATTTTTATTTGTTATTATTATATTACATTTTTATTTTACACTATTTAAACATTAACCATTTTTGTGCCTGTAGGTACACTATTATAAATCCGTAGATTATGAATTTGCACAAAATACCATAGCAAGTAAGAACTTGCCTGAATATTTTTGCTAAAAAAATTCTTTAAAAACAGATGTATGTATATAACTTGGAGTAAATCATTATATACTTAAATTTTTTTATTTTTGTACATAAAAATGTGTAATTCACATACACCTTTTCTTAATTATGAATTTATTTTTTTTGAAATTATATAAACAAAGCTAAATTTATTAAATATTTAAAAGTATAATATGCATTAATAGTACGCAAAGTGATTATCTGTGTAGTCTCTTAAAATAAATAATTGAATGTTTGTTAATTCTTGAAATATTCACAAACTTGAAAGTATTTTTTTTTCTAAATAAATTAATTTATTACATTATCTAAATCTAATGTTAAAATCATTTCTATGCATAAGATGGCCAGATTACTAAATATTTTGTTACTACAAATTACTTACATGTTATATGTCATTGTTGATTAAAATACAAAAAAAAAATCAGAACTATACCCATATGCAGAAATCCATTAAAATTTTAGGGAGGGGCTAAAAATTTTTTACATCAATGTGAGTGGAGGGACTTTGAATCCATATAGCTAAAAAGCTGTCTGAATTGTTCCATAAACGAATAAAATTCTTACTATGGAAAAAATTCTGCCCGATTTATGTATTATATTAATTATTTAATTAAATCTGATAGTCAATAAATGCTGACATATTAGTGATCATTATATTCTACTGTGAGTAAATTTTTTAGATTATAATTTGATGTTTTTGACAAAAAAAAAATATTAAAAATATTACTATCCACTGTGTTAAAATAGTAATGAATACTTTTACCGATAAATATATGTATGTAATAATGAATGTATGTATATTATTTATTGTTGGCGATCAATACATGAATTTTAGCAATCTATGTTTTTAGAATAATGAATCAGATGAGCCTGAGTCAACAGAAACACCACCAACCACAGCAGCAGAAACATCAACAGCTGCAGCAGGTGACTTGACCATTTAAATCGTAAATTTTACTACATCATTTGCTAATGTTCCTCTCATATTTTCATAATAGACTGAATATATCAAATTGTTATATTTTTTTTTCGTTTAAATTATACAGTTATTAATTTTTCACTATTTATATTTTTTAAATTTCCATTTTTATAAATGGTTAATTGCTTTTAAATAATAATACAATTTGTTATAAGTTAACAGGAATCTTCTATTCTTTATATTTATCAAAAATAATTATTTTATACTCTTACATTACACTTTCTTATATTCTGTAAAAAAAACTTGTATATCATATTATTTTTAAAATAAACAACTATTTGTAATGATTTTAACTTAAAATACATGTTTTGTTTTTGCTGTTCATATAAATATATATATATATAATATTTTATATTTTTATCAATTTTTGTTGTAGTTGTGATCTGCAGTCTATCTATGATGGCTGGCTACAATTATAGCTAACCAAATTCTTAAGATATGTTTGGAGTAAGAGTAATATTATTGGACTAGGATTGTTAGTTGTTACTGTCTACTGTATAATAGTGTTGAATAGGCCTGTGCGATTTTTTTTA
>JACXSJ010001337.1:47172-98927 GCA_014851325.1 Pentalonia nigronervosa
TCCTCCTAAGTACAAGTATGATTATTCGATTAATCGATTATAATCGAACATTTAACTAATATTCGGTTATTGTAGGGAAAAAAATAATCGCGCAGTCCTCCTAAGTACAAGTATGATTATTCGATTAATCGATTATAATCGAACATTTAACTAATATTCGGTTATTGTAGGGAAAAAAATAATCGCGCAGTCCTAGTGTTGAATTCAATGATAAATCAATATTTAGGTATAAATATGAAAAAACGATTCTGAGCAAAGAAGATGGATAATGTGAAATTCAAATACTTTTCAAATAAAACTACATAATATGTCTTTTAAATATTTTTAAATTGCTGCAAACACTTAAAGGAACAATGTATCACATTTCCAAACCTTAAAACTGGAAAAAAAACTAAATATATTTTAAAATTATACCTACTAATAGGTAGATTATTTATAAATATTGTGTATAAAGAACAATAATATGACTTATAAGTAATGGTGGAATGTTTTAAGTACCTATAATTTAACATTATTTAAATTACAAGAAATTAACTTACATTATTTTATAAAAATTGTTACTTTTCTTCTAATTATTAAGTTATTTTCAAACGCTTTTTAAAAAATTATGTATATGATTAATTTTTTAAATTTAAATAAAAGTTACTAATTAGTTATTAGGATTGTTGTATTAAAAGGTATCCTTAAGGTATTAAAATTGAAAATTGTATACATTTTTAAATATAACTACCTAAAATAGTATTTGCAAATATTTGTGAATTTAAAAATACTTATACAACAAAATAGTATTTTAATATCTACTATGAAATTATAAAATGATTTTTCGAGTTAAGCAATAAATTTTTTTTATGGTATATAGGTATCTATTTTAATTTATAGCCCATCCCCCACCAATATTTGCACTAGATTTTCGCCATTGTGGGATAGGGAAGTACCTACTATATACCTGTATATAAATTTTAATTAATTTACATGTATATGTTCGTAATGATATACACAAGATTTTTTTTTTTGATGTGAAGATTTGCCGTAAGATAAATTTTAACTACTTCTCCTAAAATATTAGCTCTAATAGGTTTTGTTTTAGTTAATTTTGTTATGTAGGTATTTAATTTTAATAAGAACCTAATTAATTATTAATGTGTAAAATAAATTCAATCACATTTATTTGTAATTAGTGATTATCTGATTACCTACATATTTACTGAAAATTTATTTTAAAAATGTGAGAAAGTGGGTATTGCTCCACTGTACAGTAGGTGTACAGGTGAGAAGTGAGTCATTGTAATGGATGTATTAAATTTAAATGCAATGATAAATTATTAAATATTTAGATTAACATTAATCAATATTATCATTGTACTCGTACATCTATTATAGGTATATTTTTTAAGTTGAAATATACATATTTTTTTTTTGTTTAAACAATATAATTACAATATGTATGCCAAATGAAATATTTCCTAAGTTTACATAATTACTTATTATAAATTTAAAAATAAAAAATTAATTAATCGTTTAATACTATTATTGTACTTATTACATACCGTATACTTTTTAGTTTATGAATTGAAGCGCTCGGCCGAACAACGGGACAAGCGCCACTGAGCGCATTTTACAATAGACACGTTTAAAATATTACGGACCATTTCTGTCCGTGTTGATTGAACATTGCACGTAGCTCGTTGTTCCATCCGTCTTCTCTTAATCAACTTACCTTAATGTAATAATATCCATTGAGTCCCGTGATACCCGTGCCCTGTTATTCCACCGATAAACGCAATAATGCCGAGACTGGCGCTTGTCCCGTTGTTCGGCCGAGCGCTTCAATTACTCCAGTATACATTTATACACAAAAATTATAATTAGATCACCGTCATACAAGCTTATAGTTTTCACTCTGTCCAAATACATTACAACAAATAGTATGCATTATAGTTTATATGAGGACAATATATATTGAACAATACTATTTTATATTTAAAAGTTAATTTCAACAATTCGGTTTTATATAGTAAGCAATTAAAATTATTTCTTTTGAATTATTAAATCTCAATCAAAGTATAATTTTGATAAATAATTGAAATAGTATATAAATGCCATTACTTGACAAAAATAAAATGTTTTGAAAATGAAATTGATAACTAACATAACATGACCAATTAATTGTAAACAATTGATTTTTATTTAAATTTGATGACTTAAATTGATAAAAAATTTTCTTAAAAGGTTCCACAATTCATGAAGTACAACTCATATGATTTAGTGACAATTCGGATTTACATAATATAGCGTCGAACTTTATCCAGAAGGTAAAATTATAAAAAGATTAATATAATATTTTAAATTAAATGTATGTATTTGTCGTTATAAAATAGTTTTATTCTTATTTATTTTTAATTTGACAATCAGAAACTACATCTGACAGAAAAACACAGTGAAAATGAAAAATGAAAGATTAAGTATAATAGTATTTATAATAAAAGCGATAGAATTTAGTTGTTGCTTTTGCATATTTATAAAATGTTTCCAAAAAAAAAAAAAACATATAAATATGTAAATAATGTTTATTTTAAATTGTTTTATTTAGAATAGTGATGTGAATGAAAAACTTTTTGAAGGGAGTAGTTTTAAAAATGTATTGTAGCAACATCATTTATCTTAGCTAAGTTTAATGATTGAAATTAATAACTTATCATTTAATCTTTAATACAAATATATTATATTAATATATCATACATTTTTTTCCTATTTTTTCAGATCTTCCCAGATCATACTTATAGTCAATATTAAACATGTTTTATTAAACCAAATTTAAAAGTTCTTTTTATTTTACCTTAACCAATTACTCCAGTCTCCAACACTAGTTATTTAATATAATTGTATATTCACAATTGGGGGTGGGCATAAAATCCGAATATTCGAATTATCTGAATATCCAGATATTCAAATTTGGATTTGCTGAATTATTTGAATTATCCGAATTTATGGATTTGCTTTTTATTACTTTTAATAAATGGTAAAATAAATCATTTTATTGAACTACAGAATATTTATCATAGCTTCAACAGTTTTCATAATTTATTATTAGTTACTAAAACAACATAATTGTTAAATTGTCGAGTTTATAGTTTTATACTTATGACTTACAGTGATAATATCATGAGTGTACTATACTGTATACCCAATTAACTTATCTTAACTACATAACCATCGAATGGTTATTGAAAAAGCTTTTTTGAAGATAAGTTGAATTTATATTTTATACTACAATACGATATAGGAAATTCCTATTAGGAATGATACAACAATAATTGTAGTCAATATAATTATTTACACGGACATGCTTTTAATAATTATTAAATTATTAATAGTAATGAAAGTAATAGCGATTATGAACAAATAGCTTTAACTTCAATATCTTCAACTTTTGTTTCTTCCCAATCAACTTCGTCTTCGTTAATCGGCCACCCTTTAAAACGTAAGAAGCACTACCATAACACTTACATTAGTAAAAAAAATTCAAGACTACTAAATAAAATTCAATGTGAAATTTTTACGTAAAGTATTTGCAAAATGACAATTGTTGATATGTTATTATTTAGTACAATAGAAAATAAAGGTTTTCGTTCACTAATTTCAACATTTGTGCCAATCACTTTATACTATTTTATCGCGAAAAAGCATTACTACACGCATTGAAAAGATGTATTAATAGATAAATTACATACTATCAAAAATACTATCGAAAACATTAAATATATTTCTTTAATAAATGATAGTTGAACATATACAGCAACTGATTCTTATTTAATATTTACTGCTCATTATTTTGACGATAATTGGAAATTATATAGTTTAACTCTTTCAATTGAAGAAATATAAGAAAGTCATACAGCTGAAAATATAAAAGACAGTATTATGAATGTTATAGAGTTTTGGAATTTAAATGGTAAAATAACGGGATTATTTATATAATAATTATTTTATAATTAAAACATTTACTCAAATCGCTGTGCAATTCATATACTACAATTAGCTGTAAAAAAAAATTTAGATTTAAGTACATGTCGTCCGTTATTAAAAACAACGTCAAAAATTGTTGATAGTTTTCGACAATCTTTTAAAAGAACATATGCCTTAGAAAATTATTTAGCCGAAAAACAAAGCAAAAAACTTAATCTTGTATAAAGTTGTCCTACACGTTGGAATTTTACTCTAGATATGTTAGAACGATTGTTGGAACTTCGTTCAGCTGTAGTTGCCATTATGTTTGATTGAACATTTTTTAATAGTAAAATCGCGAAAGATCAACAATTACTTGAAGAAGACTGAGAAAAAATAGAAATACTTGTTACTTTATTGAAATCATTAAAAACAGCAACAACAATTTTATGTGCTAATTAAAATATTACTATACCAATGGTTTGTTGATTAAAAATTATAATTATTATTTTATAAATATCATAACTTTTTTGTGCTTTTTTTTAGGTTTTACCAATTGTTAAAAGTCTTATTGTGAAGTACTTTAAGCCCAACAATATAGATTGTAGATTTTCAACTCTTTTCAAGGAGACCATTATTCATGAGTTATCTACACGTTTTTCTATTCAAATTGATGTCAATAACGATTGTGAAAGAGAAATTAATATTACTCAAATTGCCATCATACTCGATCCTAGATACAAAAATATATCATTTGAATCTTCCGAAAATATGAAAAATCAAATTAAAGAGATAATACGTTCAAAAATGGTTTTGTTTGTCACACATTGATACGTATATATATACATATAGAAAAATGCAAAGCACTTGATGAATTACTCGAAGAAAAACCAAATAATTATACTGATGAGGTATTGAAAACACAAATCTTTTTTGAAAAAAAAAATAAGTCATTGCAAAACACAATTTTAAGAAAACAAATTTTATTATTTACTTTTACTATTTTTTATCGTTAAATTTTTTTAAGTTTATTAGTTATTACACTTTTGAATGATAACGTACATTTTTATTTTCATATTCCGAAGCAAATTATTATTTAAAGTATTTAGAACTTTAGAAATCTAATTTCGGACCAGTAGTACAAGTATTTTAAGTTTATATGATCTCAGAAGTGGGCAAACATTTTTGTGGGTACTTGCACATACTACTTTATTCCGCTCAAATAATATATATAGCTTAAAATATAGCTTAAATATATATATAACTGATAAAATACTTGTTAAAATTCGGTTTTCATTTATCATATTACTTTATAAAATATTCTGCTTGAAAATAAAGAATTCAAAATGCATGTTGTTCTTAAAAATTGTAAAATATATTTTTAATAGCAAAATGTATTTAAATGGTTAACATTTTGTACAAACAATATTTTAAAAACGTTTATAGTCTTTGAAATATTGAATTTCTTACGCTTAATAAACAATCCGGTGTACTATGGAGTATTTGTATTATATTTATTTATTATTAAGAGTAAAGACACATTTAAGTTACATTTTGCTCCGAGTTAAATATTTAGAGCGAAAAATAAGGTTTTATTGAAAAATAGATGTATGGACTAAGATTTTCCTTTTTAAAGGTATACCACTTGGAAAATCCATATAAAATCAGACACGCAAGTTTAAACGGTAATTTAAGACACATTTATATATTTAAATCAAGACCAAACTGTTGGCACTAATATTTGTAAGCGAGATATTGAACACACTAAGATACGCAGTTCATAGTTTCCGCCAAATTTAATTATTCAATTTGGCGACAAACGATATGTATGATTGCACGAGTGTATTAATTATTATATATGATACCTATAAATTATTATATTTATCATAATTTTAAGATTGGAAGGTTTCTGTCATGGTGGATTATTTCTAATGCATGATTTCTAACTTAAACCGTGGTTGTGCCGCACTGACAACTTGATAATTAATTATAAATGTTTATAGTTTTAGCATATCAATTGATTATCAATTCTAACGAAAAAAAAAAATTGTTTATAAATTAATTTTTGTATTAGGTAAATACATTTTTTTTATTATTATTACAAATCAACATACAGTAAAGCATTTTAAAATATTTAACTATTTCCATAAGCTAATTTTACTTTTTTTTATAAATCAAATTCATTTAGTGCGTATTTTAAGGTGATATACCACTATAATAATTATAGTTCAAACATTTTTCTCTTGGTCAATTAATATAGTATAGATAATGGCAACTATAATATTCTTATATAACAAAAAAATCTTTTTTAAATACAGTTTTATAAATTATTTTTTTGATATTTTGTTTTATTTGTTATAGTAATGTTTTAAATACCTAATACGCATTTCTATTAATTAATAAAGTTTATTTTAACAATATGTTTCGATGTACCCCGATCTCCCCTATAGATAAATCATTAATACTTATACTTATTAGATATTATTTTCACTTCATACTTTCCTACTTTTAAGTTTATTATTTTAACCACAGTTTTTGTCTAGTTTAAACAATCAACAGCTTCTTCAATTTGATGACACTTAATTCAATACTTAATCGACAATACCAACTCGGTTCTCGAATGTGAACCTACTAAAACGCGGTATCAGCCAAATAGTTGAGTGAGCTCAGCAGTGTTGTATAAAGATAACTTATAAATTATCTAGATAACATAACAGATAATTGATTTTTAATTTATTAAGATAAGATAAATAGGTAACACTTAAAATATTTATCTAGATAATAGATAAAAGATAACCATTTTTATCTAGATAAAAAAACAGATAATTCACATTGCAGATTCTGAGGATAAAAAAATATAGTATTTTTCTATTTTGTGAAATTTATTTAACACCTCGGTTAAACATTCTACATAAAGTCTTTTTTCGAATGAATGAAAAAATAAAAATAACACTAAAAGTCTTGAAACACAATAATTTTGAATCTATGCATGGCTCACCGTCAGGGGCAGACTGGGACCCAATCGGCCCACTGTGCTGCAATAAAAAAATATTTTTAATATAATACACATCGGGTTATTTTGTAGCGGCCCTATGAATAAAATATGACGCCGGCCCACTGTGCAATTGTACAGTGACACAATGGTCCAGTCCGCCTCTGTCCACTGTCACCTGTTTTACATAGTACAAAAAATAAAAAGTGGACCGCTCTGTTGTACTTTGTACAGTAGGTGTTGAATTTATCTCGTCATTAAATCGTGATATTTGAATTTTAGTTATATTTCGCCATAATGTGGTGACATAGAAGCGGGTTTTATTTTTTCCGTAATTTTATTCAGATACATGTGTATTGTACACATACTTGTATTAACAATAACTAATAAATGCATAACTTATGAAATACATCGTAATATTGTGTAAATGTGAACATCTTATACCTAACTACTTTTTGATTTAAATGTTTTCCGCTCAAAGTCAATGTCTGCGAGCGACGACGCATTTTACCGGGCCAAAGCCCGTCACCAACATACTGCATGTAGTAAAGTTATTATACATTATTTGGTGTATAATATTAATTATAAACTATTTGATGATCTAACTTTATAGTGTTTACAAAGTGAAGTAAATGTATATGTAAAATTATTTTCTGTAAAAAACTTCTAAAGTATTTATTGGCCAAATAATCATCTAGATAATTGTTCTCAGATAATCTTTATATTTATCGAGATAAGACAAAAAGATAAATATTTTTTATCTAGATAACGCACAACATTGGACATAAAACCCCCCGCGTGTATGTATAACTCAATTTATTTAAATATATTACGACGTGGGCGCGGCGAAACGACGCCGACGTTTGTGTTGCTCACGTGAATAAAGAATATGAACTTACGTAAATATATGGCCGAAACCTGTTGTCGTACACACCGCAGTGGATCATCGCCGGTGTGCAGGAAACACGTTGATCTGAAATGAAAGTATTGCGATTTATAAAAAATAAAACTGAACGGAACGCAATAATTTTTTGTTCATTGAAATTATAGAATCGTCGACATATAATAAAATGAGTATCTATGCATAATTTTAGCACCCCCTAAAACTCAGGTCTAGTTGCGCTTGTGTTCGGCGCGAGTACAATACAATAATATTATATATGAATTACATAACGAATAACGTGCGTCTTATAATACGTATACCCATTATAATGTACAAATAGAGCGACACACATCTACAGCGCGGGCGTATTATAAAATTACGACGTAATAACGTGCTGCTAAGTTCGCTGCCGCAATGCAAAGGCCGGATTTAACGTAGAAACGTGCGGCACTTGAGCGGAAATGATTGCTCCTTCTTCCTCCGGGGAATTTTTCCAGTACAAAAGGGTAGTCGAGTTGTACGTATGTATAAACGCTATTGCATAATAATATTACAGACGCACAGATTTAATGTTTTAAAACAATAAACATCCCATACTTTTGCAGCGGGACCGTAGGAGGGGCTGTGACGCGCGAGGACAATATTATATATAATATAGGCACGTATATTATCTATTATAATTATATTATACATTAAAAATATTGTCTATTATAATATAATACTGTGTTCTTTAGTAATACCCGTGCAGTCAAGTATCAACGATCGAGCAGCGTTTGTTATATATTTTTATTATTATGATATAATATTGATTTAAGTTGCAGGCTCCTTGTTTTCAACGAAATAAATTTAGATTTTAATTTGCCAGGTCAACCGTTGCACTTTTGGAAGGTACATATTTTTGAAGAAAATTACTGTATTATATTAAATTTATTTTAATAATAATAATAAATAGTTTTTTCGTAATCAACAACCATAGCATACACAATAAATTGTTTCACTTAGTAGAACGTTACTCATGCCCTGTAAGCTAACCACTAATGCTTCAATGCTATTGTATTGGAAATTGGATTCAATTTGATTTAGAATTTATACAATAATTTAGCTTAATACATGCTATTTAGTATATGAATATTGATGATACCTAAATACTAGTTGAAAAGATAATCAGCTATTTATATGGCTTTTACAAAAATATAAACTATTTCATAATAAGCTCTATTGCCGTTAAGAGTATTATTCACGTTTTGTTGAATTTCTTTACACTATGGTGTATTATAAATCAAGACGGACAAGGTCATGTATTAATATTACTACTTGTTTATTGATATACATCAAGTACACACCCACACGCACACTCACACACATCATATTACCATATTACTTGCTATATTTAAATTACGTATAATATGCAAATTCACAGTTTTTGACGAATTAGTACCAAATTTTGTACACATTATTGTTTGGGATCCCGAACACTACAGTGGTCCAGAAAGTACGTTTGGAGCGTTAACATTTGTAATTAATGGAAAATACTTATAAATTCTTGTGTAAACTGTATAATAATATAAGATATTAGTATACAATATATACCAATTACTCTAATATATGTATATATATATAAACGAGGCTACCCTAAGTGACTGATTCATAATAAACGGAGGTGTATTTAAGGTATATACCTATCTTGTTATTGTGAATAAATTTTTTTCGATAACTTGACATTGAAATAATTTAAACAACACGAACAAATCTCTGTTTATAAAAATGAATCCCTATTTCTTTTGGTCACGCCATAACTTGAAAACGTCTTTACCGATTTCATTTATCTTTTTTTAGGCTTTATAATACATAGTACAAGGTTTTTAGAAAAAGAAAAATTAAGAAAATTAGAAAATTTGAATAACCTATGTCTTACCAGTGGCACCACGTATCTATTAATTTTAATTTTGGAAAAACTGAAAATGCTTTTTCGATGGGAATTCTTGTATAATTTCTGTTTATTTATATGGTTGCCATTGCTTATATATTTTATTACTATAAAAATGTGTAGAAATATGGCATAGTAAACATTCTTTTAGAAATAAATTTATAGAAAAAACAAATCTTTGTTACTGGCAACCATCGCAATGTTTTTCATGTACCTTTCTAATTCTTATTTCACTCACTTATGCACCTTATAAGGTTCTCAATCCACTGCAAGTGGATTGCCTACCTGATAATTTACTGCTCGCATATTGTCTGCAGTCCAATGCGGTGGATTACCTATTTAGGTGGTTTAGGTACATATAAATCACTTGAAGTTAACCTTAATTTAATATTTGGTTCAGGCAACGTTGAGCGGGATAACTAGTATATACATAGGGTCACTATGTATACACGATAATATGATAATATGTATATTGTGTACTTTCAACAAAAGAGACGTCGTAATTTTAATATTTGTAATACTATTTTATTCAAATGAAGGTAAAAACAATTTTATTAAAAAAATATCTTAGTCTTAGTTTATAGATTTTTGTTTACGATTTTTCAAGTTCACTTTTAGTTTTACTAAATTATCTATCTTTCTCCTGCAAGTGGTTATTATCAATATCTTCTGATGTATCACATTAATTTAAAATTAGTAATGATTAAACTTTTTCTCCGATAAATGAGTTACTGTTTTTTTTTTTTTTTTTTGGTATTTCATTGTTGACAAATAGGGTTCAGAAGATACCAATAATATGTGAAGGATGTAAGACGGATAAAGGCAGATAAGTTTTACATGATTATAAAGCTGAGAACTTCTACTATAACTCCCAATAGATCATTAAAAGGCAAAATAGGGCAATTTTGATTCTTTTTAAAATCACGAAATCAACGATTATTCAATAACTATATCAATAAAATACAAAAAAATCAAGAAAATAGTACACATTTTAAAACTTAAACATTTTATCTTCAATTCCAATGTTCATATTAAATTTTTAAAATGAAATAAAATAAAAAATTATGAAAATAAAGTAGGTACTTCATTATGGCTGTTCACATGAGAAATGAATAACGTACATTCGTTTTATTATGATAATATTTTTCTTATCTGTAATTATTTCGATATAAACACACAATATTTTGTAATCAGTATGTTATAGAAAACCAGTTTATTATAAAAATAATCAGGCAATTTATATTTTATATTTTTGACGCGTCAAACGTACTTTTTGGACTGCTATGGGACGGGTTGTAAAAGTATTAGAATAGAAGCCACGGATAACAGCTTTTTTTACATAACATATTAAGGAGTAAGTGGCTAAGTGTATGGCTAAGGCATAAAGAACCAAAAAGTACTCGTCCGATTTTGACGATTCAAGGAAGGTTTATATAATAGATTGAACCAGTTATTTTAGGCCATCTAACCCACAATTAATAATATTTAAATCCTAACCCATTTTCGTTTATTGCTTTTCACATGTTCATGTAAAAAAAAGTTACTATTATTACTTTAGGGTTCGGACTTGTTATTACATTAAAATTGTTGGAAATATGCATGTACATTGCACATATTATACACCTAAAATAACTGAAATATATGCAAAAATATGCAACTAACATTTTTTTTTTTTAAAAACATTAAAAATCTAGTTTTATTAAATTATAAAAGTTTTAACAATGTGTGTGTAAATTTTAAATTTTATCTATAGGTTTTTCAAATTATTGTAGCCTGTACAGTTTACTTTTTTTTCGTCTCTCCTATACAATGAAAAAATAATGAAATGTTTACCTTTTGGTTAAAAAAGTTACACTGTGCGTCTGTAAAATAAGACATATTTTGATTTTTTCATATTGTAATGCACGGCGATTATCAGTTAAGCATACTTGTGTTTGTAGAAAAAGAGTGTTCCACGTTTACCGATGTCATTAGCATATATTTAAAATATTATACTATAAGTAATTTATACTTTTAAGTATTAGTTTCCGCCGCAGGTGAATTGCCCATTTCGGTTTCATTTATTCTCGGGCAACACAGTTATAGCGTCATACACATGTATATAATAAACTTATACGTACCTTATTATTGTAAATCTGTGGTATTCTGCACTGCTTATTTCAGTTTTAAGGTAAAATATAAAAGCTAAACATATATTTTTCGAAAGCTATAAAAAAGCAAATGCATTAAAAAAAAAACGCTCATGCCACACAGATATAACATCATCATTTAAAACACTATATATAGTTTTGTCGATCATATTAGGCTGGGCATCACCTATAGGTATCTATATTATAATCCTATATATTATAGACAACGGATAAATAATATACACAATAATATATATGTGCTCGATGAACGCACGCGCGAATATATAATAATATATCGTTCATGTAATATGTACATTATAATATTATATATATAGGTACCTACTACGAAGTTGTGCCGCCGACGGAAAGTACACCGCGGGCTGCGGCCTGAAGGGTTGGCGGGCAGGAGGTAAGGAGAATAGAGATAAAGTTTTGCTCGACCGCGTCCTGCGGGATTACCGTTACCGCCACCTCCGCCGCCGCGCGCAAAGACCTCATATGGAAACCATCGTGCGCGGAGGACGCAGGACGGGTATGTGGGTGGCGGGTCGGGAAGTATCTCGGAGCGGTGTACATACAATACACACGCACATATATATATATATATAGATGATACGAATATACGCCAAAGTCCCTTATCTAAGCCCTACCCGGCTCCCTTTTCTTATATATACACACGTCCAAAAATCCTTTGCACTCCGCCACCGTCCCCGCTGTCACGCAGCCGCAGCTTACAGACGCCGCCGGCCCGGACCGGGACCGACGGCCGACGTTGAATGATGATTTTAACCCTCTTATCAGTTACTCATCCATTTCCCCCGCCACAGCGTACCACCACTATGTATACGTTTACTACCTCCCACCCGTTTGCTGTTGCTGTACTGTGCCACCTCTAACCCCCCCTCGTCCGCCACCGCCGCCGACTATAGGTCCTACGATCCTTCACTCCCCCGCGGCTTTTTAGATTTAATGTATCCATAATGCGATACTCCCACCGCCAACCACATAGCCATTGCCACCAAGTTTTCCCGATGATCCTATCCTTCGCATCCCCCGCGCGCGCACACACAGTCACCTCCTACCACCCTCACCCCACTTCTCACTCACTCTTACTGGTGCGAATATCGTCGTGTCCGCCAGCACACACACACACACACACGTATATATTTACATTGCGCACAACCAGGCCTGGGTGTCGTGGCTTTTATATGGAAATTTCTAATCTGTCTTTTCATTAGCCGGCTATATCTCCGTTGAGAGAGAGCGTATATATATTTATGCATATTATACGCCGCCTGCTGCCGACACGCAGTCTGCTGCGTGTGTGCGCTCACCACAAAAACCACACTGGCTTTTCGCCTCGTCCCTTATTATATTTATACACACGAATATATATATAGTATCACGTTTAGTGTAATATATAATATGAACTCTACTCTTGGTAAATATCATCCGCCGTCGCCTTCGGGTTAATTAATATTAATTTCCTGATGCGCGTATAATATATAACGCGCATAAAACGATCATACGCGAGCGCCGTTATACCCGCTATATATATATATATATATAGAAGAAGAGGCTGCTCATATTATTTTGACGTTACGCGAGATATATTATAATATATATATATATTCCTCTAACCGTTCGAGACTCACCGGGTGATAAGCGTCGTGTGTATGAAGAAAAAGGGTTTTTTCCTCCCATAATACTCTGTGCTAGACGACTGCCTGCGGCTCGTGTGTGCGTGGGTCATATACGCAGTTATACGTTCTATATATATATATATATATATATATATATAAAATGTAATATTATTACCATTATACATATATAGTTTAATATAATATATGTTATGCGTACTCGTATTGTAATATCGTCGATGCAACGAACCGCCGGAGGCTGTTCCGGAAGTCCGTGATGGATTCCAAACGCGCGGCGCACTATAATAATGTACTATTATAATATATACCGCAAAAGCAGCACCGCACGACTACATCAGCTTTGGCCGTATACGCGTATAGATTACATATATTTTGTCTTCCGCGTACTTACTTTTGCCATTATAATTTCGTCACATACACACACACACACACACACACACTCACGCACTTCATGTGTATTTGTGTGCAATAATATATGACACGGTGAATGTTATTTGTATAATATAGCCTGCAGAACTGCAGTGCATATTGTTGGGAATCGAGAACCTTAATGAATTTTATAGAAAAAATATCGTTATTGTCATGTTCACGCGTACGGTTAACCGTGGTTAGGTTAAATTATTATATGTAGGTACCTGTGATTCCAAGATCATTTTTCCATCGATGACCACGAAATACACAATGTCTGAACGCCAAATTTTTATAATACACACTGGTGTTCATTAGTGTTCTTTTCTAAAATCAAAACTTAAATCATGAAATATTTTATGGTATTGTACACGATTTTACAACTTATTTGTTATATCCGCGATTACCATAACTTGACGACAATTAGACTGCTGTGATAATATAGTCATATACAATGGTAATAATTAACCACGGTTTTCTAATATTCACGATTTAATTTAAGTTCATCGTAGTGTTAAGATATAGGTTAGGTTTAGGTAATCGTATATTTTTCATACTAACCATTTCGTATTGACGGCAGTTCTTCAGTCCAAAAATAAAAAATATATATAAATCAAGCTATTGTAACAAATTATGAACAACTACTTACAAACCAACTTCCATTGTGAACATTTATTTATATTTTTTAAACAATTTTATGTTACACTTCCAATGTTTTACCTTCCATTTTACACTTCAATTTATATTTGCCATACTAGGTACAACTCAATATCATGATTATTGTTGCATTATTTTTCGTTGAAACGTAAAATCCCATCATTTTGAGATAGCTTCACATAGTCTTTTTTCCGTCACAGGCAAGCTCAATAAATCCACATAATTTCGTACGGTACAAAAAACAAATATCAATAATAAATATATTTTATTAAAACAAACAACCAACAGTTGACAACCTATTATTTATTATCTGTGTACATAATCGATAATCGATAAACGTCAACGATAATCTGAACGGTATTCGAAATATCCTGTGAGTTATAATATAGCTATAATGGAATTGGGTAGATGGAGACAACCAATAAGTTTCAAATTTTCAACCAATTTTACGAGATTGTATTTCAATGTTGTCACTTGTCATATTTTATTATCATGGTGTGACAGAGCTCGACGTGTACGCTTGTTAAAAATAATTTTATTGCATCGTGAATTGTTGGTTTTCGTTATATACGAATATAATATATTTGTGGATGCAAAAATTTAGAACATCATCGTATTTATATGACAATGATATCTATGTTAAAATCATATGTCAAATTACATTGTACACGTATATTATGTAATAATAACAGCTATTAAACCATATAACGTCTTATCTTAGAAAGTTGCTACTGAGTGCTAAAATCGCGTGCTTTACTCTCGGGAGACTTCAATATCATGAACCATATTCTATCCCTATCTATTATATATATATTGATATTCTACGCATTTTCAGATTAACATAAAACAATTGATCTAGTTAAATTTGTAGTAAACTCCAAGTAATAAAAAATTAAAAAAAATACGAATTATTATGTTTAGTCTCTTTTGTAACAATAATAATTGATTGTCATAGGTATGTGTGCGAGTAGTCCTCAGAGTAGTCACGTCATTACTCACGTGATTACTATATAGTCTTTTCCCAAAGATTGATTGTTCGTGACTTTTTATTTTCAAATAAAAAAAAATTGTTGGACAGTTAGTTATTATAACCTTTTATACAATTAATAGAGTTTTAATAATAAATCCGATAAACTTGAAAAGTGTTAAAGTTTTGAATAATTCATCACAGCATAATATTTTAATTTAAAAAAATCATATTTTTACTATTTCTTATCGTTATCATTCTGATTTTTTTTTTACTTTTTTAAATTGTAAAATATATATTTTCCATTTAATTCCGAATCACGATATATTTTTGAGAATTTTGAACGAGTTTTTAATTTATTAGTTGTGTATAAGTATTAAGTTTAGATGAGCCGAGTGAACTAAAACTGAGGTACCTACTCCACCATACTCTGGTAGTCGATCATTTAAACTTATAAAAGTAATATTAACTAATACTTAACTATAGTTAACTACTCGTTTGAAATTTGATTTTTATTTATCAAAATTCACAAAACAATATTTTGATCAGAAATATTAAATTGAAAATATGTGCTGTTAAAAAACTAAAAACAACTAAAAATAAAATTTAATTTTTTTTCAAAAATGTTGTCTTATAACGAATTAAAATTATCTAAAAAAGTATTTTCAAACTGGTTAATATTTTTTTAGATAATGCGTGTTGATTGTCAAAAGAATCACCAAGTGTTCTGTAGTGACTTATATCGCGTGCACGCATATGTTTATGGATATAGCATTAGTGATGATAACTATAAGGTTATAAGCTTATACATATAGTATGATGAATTTACATTAAAACATGCATCGTTCAATCATTGAATATATCAATGAACATGAATAATATCATGAAAACATGTTAATTAAAATATGCATTATGGTCACACGGCGTTATATATAGGCAATTTAAGTGCAACACTGTTACGGTTCCGTTTTGCTCATTATAAATATTGTTATTATGGTGACCGGACTGCTAAAGTATAATAAATTAAACCTTTGGGACGTCGGATACTACAAAATGTTTAGTTATATAATATATTACAATGTTCACAAAAATAATAGATATTGTATCGATAACGATTTACGTTGAAAACTACGATGTTGAAGATAATGGCAACATAAATATTATATAACTAAACTATTAAACGCGGTGTAGGTTTATTATTATTATTTTAACTATCACTTACGTAGTTTAAATGACGTTTTATAAATTTTATTTTGAAGATACTTTTGTCACACCAATTTCTGTTGTGTTCAAGTTCGATGTACATTTTCTTCGAAAAGCGACGTAGAAAATTGTTTCAGTTCCCTAAGTTTCTTACGCAACGTGTGACATGGAATAGTTAATGTATTTTAATTTACTAAATTTAGTTTCTAATGTTCGTGGAAATTGTCTTCGAATAGTTCGCAAACTTAAGGCTGCAGCAAAGCATTTTATGGGGGACTCGTGAATGATCATTATTTTTAATTAAAGGAACGAACTCTTGCACGGTTTAAAACATAATATTATTTATTTTAATCATTAAGATAATAATTAAAACCATAATATTATTATTCATTGAAATCAAATATATTTTAGACGACAAGTTGTAGAGAAATTATATTGTTTTTAATAGGTGCATTTTTTGTTTATATTACTGTACAAACGTTAAATCGATTTTAAACAATGTCTCCGTATTTCATATCAACTTCATAAATCTTAATTTATATGTAATTTATTGTGATTGTATGTAGGTACTCATTTTGTCAAGGTGGTTTTGTAATGTTCTAAAAGAAGCAAGTTTTGAGTTGATGACATTGATTTTTAGATAATTAAGTATACACAATATATTTGGATGTGAGTATACTAGATTCACACGCGCATCCGTTTTAGTAC
Source organism: Pentalonia nigronervosa (assembly GCA_014851325.1). Taxonomy (NCBI): domain Eukaryota; kingdom Metazoa; phylum Arthropoda; class Insecta; order Hemiptera; family Aphididae; genus Pentalonia; species Pentalonia nigronervosa. The sequence goes on from JACXSJ010001337.1 coordinate 64,653, forward strand.
ACATAATTTTATTTTAAAACTGTAAACTTGTTTAAAAAATTATTTTATACCATCCTTACAACGTCATAAAAATAACCACTCGAAACTTTAAGTTGTTGAGTTTTGAAATGTTTTTATTTTTTTCGTAGGCAATTATTTACATGCGTATTTAAGAGTATTTTTCAAAACAAGCTATACAGAGATTTTACGGGAAAATCTGTTTAAGTGTGATAAATAAAAAAACTTTCTTTAAAATAACGCACGTGCGAGTAATGATTGTATAAAAAAACCATGTTTGCATATTGTATAGTGTCTGTGAAAACATATTTTTCACAATAATAATAACTTAGTAAGACAAAATGAAGAACCTTAGAATAGTTAAAAACCTATTTTTCGCCAAGTTGTAAATAAAAATTTCTTCTTTTGGTGAATATAATAATTATATTGCACGGATGTATGATATTTTATACTAGCTTATTAGTTTTAATTTTTTTTCTGCTGTTAATGAAATTATAATTTTTCAATAAAAATGTTTAAGCACCACACTAAAAATGTACAATAATATTATCGGTGTTGGTTTGGACATTTTGTTGTAGTAAATTTAATAGGCTTGACTTTTTTTTTTTAATTGATCATTTTCATATCGAAAGCTTGACCATAAGCGTAACTTATACTTCCATATATTAAACTTCGTTTTTATAATTTATATTATTTACAAATTGTATGTAAGAAATAAAAATAAAAAAAACAAAATATTAATGTAATTTTTATAAGACCAGCATTTCTGTAGTTCTTTGAATGGCTTTATAGTATTTCCAACTTCAATAATTAAAGTTATATGGTTAAAAAATACAATGAAAATGGATAAAGAACATGTTTTGGGATGGAATTTATGCTACAAATGCAAATCTCTCCTCCCCCTGTGGTAAGGCCCGTGATTCGTATACATGGATATGAAATATGTACAAATGTCGAGACACTGATTGGTCTGCTGTGCAAAGGGCGTTATTAGGTATTATAATATTAGTTTATAGAAATAAATAACTATGTAAAATTGCAAAGCTGTTTTTAAAGATCATACAATATTAAAAGCTGCAACTTGTGTTGGTTAATTATATTATTTATTATTTTTACAAGATTATTGTTTTTCAGGACAAACAAGAACTGCCGTTTTTTGTGTTAAAAAAAAAATACATATAAACTTTTTTGTATAGTGAATTAGGTAAGCCGTGAAAACAAATAATCGATAGGTAGATATTGAATAGAACAATTTTCGATCTTTTTTTTTATATTTATATTATTTTTTATTCTAAAAATAAATATTCTTTAATATGGTTTTATGTATAAAATTTATGAAATATTGAAAAATTAATTGTTTACAAATTGAGGAAATTAATTTTAGGTAAATCAGAGATAATATAGATTCTATATTATTTAGTTGTGCACCACCTTGAATAATTCGTGCACTATCTTTTTATTATAAAACTTTAATTTAATATTTGACGTAATTTTTGTACATCAAGATTTTCAGAAGAATACCCGGCACTTAAAAAAAAATAAAATTAATAAGTTTGAAGGACGTAAAATATATAATTAAGTAGTTAAAAAATTATAAAAAAGGTTTATATAAGATTTATAAAATTTTATTTTTAATTTTTAAGTTATAAATATTTTAAATCATAATTATAACACTTTTTTTTAAAAAAAACAACAATTTACTGAAAATGAATAATTGTCTTACATTGGACGAATTGCATAAAATATTCAAAAATAATTTCATACTAGTAATAAAATATATGACACAGCTATAAAAAAAGTGTATAATATTATGTAATGATTATATATGTTTATGAAAAATAATTCATACTTATAATGGAAGAATTTTTATTAAATAATTTATTCTATTGAGTTAATATTAAGTAGTAAGTGCTACATTATAGGAACATACTATCATAATAACTATGAAAAATTTAGACTATTTGATTTATTTGTGCATGATATATAAAACAGTCTATAAACATAAGCTGTTTTTTTAAGAATACTTAGAAAACATATTTAAATACTTACGTATTTGAAATGATGAAAATTGTATTCATGTTTATGTAATTTTTTTTTTTTTTTAACAATTTATACTCATGAGTTTAGTTAGATACTAAATTAGGTCAAATAATTTATTAAATTGGCACATTATATAATTTTGTGCACAGGAATATAGGAATATATAAGTCCAAAGCCCTAGGCAACAATTATTCCAAATCTTACTTTTTTTGTAATTCATTTTGAATTTATGCCAATATTATTACAATTGCTAAATGTCCAAAATTAAAGTATTAGAATATTTTCGTCAATAACATAACTCTAGAGTGAATTTCACAATGGTCGTTGAAACCGTGATGCTACTTATAGTTTTTAAACAATGCGTAGGTATTTCACGCACTACTTATTTCTATTTCTTCTAAAATCAATTCAATCAATATAAATAACTCTGTATTACGTGTCGTTATTATGTGATGGCGCAAACAAAATATAGCAAATCGATACGAACGTCACACGTGTATTTGAACGGAAAATTTATAATCTTAATACTTGCACCGATGATAATGTGATCGTTACGGCCACAGTTTTAGAACTACTGTTGCGAGATATTAATTTGAATTGCTACCCTTAAGAAAGTATATCCTTTAATGTATATAATATTACTATTAGATAAAGCCGTCAAGTAATATTGTATATTTTAAACGCATAGCGAAATATTGGATTACTCAAATTGTATTATAGATATAATATCTATGTATTATGCACATTGTACGTATTATATACAAAAGTGGACCCTCGGTATTCAATTATTAACCCTATCATTTTTCCGAGCAGTTTTGAATAGAGTATATTCTGTTCTTGTATATACTATTTAATATAATATAGGTACAGTATACACGGGTATGGGCGAAAAGTAGGACCGTAAACAATTTCACTAAACATAATCTCGAACGCAAACATGTTTAATGCGAAAACTTGGAGCCATAACAGATTTTTGTACAAGAATGAAAAGCTAAATAACAACCTCCAGGCGCACAATAACAATTTATTATACATTTCACTATCCTCTCTTGTATAAGTGTTCTTTGCGTAATAAACAAGTAGGTGAAAAAACTGAGAAGAAAAAAAACACTTGTTTTATACGCGTTTAATGTGTACGGAAGTGGGTTAGAAGTATAATATAACTAATGTATAATATTTTATTTACTTTTCGGATTTTTTGTATTGAACCGTTTCGATAAATAAGACTAAATCATAACGTACAGTTAATTATACCCAATAATATGATTTATACCTTAAACAAAACGTTAAATCAATATGGTAATTATTAATAAAATACTATGTATAAAATATGTGTAGGTATGTTGATAATGCTACGAGTATTTTTATGGTTTTGGTTCGATTATCGGTATCGTACATACAATTTATAATAATTATAATGGTAATAGCGGTATTATCGTTTCAAACAAACTCTACCGTTTATTTAATTTTTTTTATAAAGCATAAAACATTTAAATATTTATTATTATTTACCGTAACTTCATATTGTAGTCCAAAAGTTTATTTTTAAAAAAATGAGTAATGACATAAATAAATATACATTTTGAAGAGTTTTTATAGAATTAAGTCCGATTTCGGGAAATTAAAAGTTTTTTTAAAAGACATTCTGTGAAAAATAATCTCTACACCTATATTTTACGTGAGTATAATATGACGGAAATGAAACTTTAACCTGGGATTAACTTTAAGTCATATTTTTCATTTTAAAATCGTGTCGTGTACAAATTACTCGTAATTTATACCGACAGCAAGTAGTTATATTTTAAGCATTCACATACAGCTGAATACGAAGATAACTTTTTTAAAAATGTTTTCATTGATACGATTTAAATTGTTTTATTTTTGATTGATTATTTTTGAATCGAGTTAAAATAATAAAATATAATAGTCTTATTTAAGTTTTTTTACTAACATGTAAGATTGGATATTATCAAAGAACCCTAATAATTATCCCTAATTGAAGTTTTAAGTTTTAAATCGTTTGCAAATTATAGTACGTTGAAAATCATAATATATTTCTCTCTGACACCGATTAGTGTATAGATTTAATAAACCAATAAGTGACTATAGTATTATATTGCAATTTTAATTGCTGTAATCTATATTTGATTAAAACTCTATTAGTCTCTAGTTGGGAAATGAAAATGTTTCAAAGTATTCCAGAAACATTATCAATTCTAAATGCTGTCTGGTAGATGTACTGAAACGTAATGAACTAAAATAACGTTTACATCAAATAATGGGAAATATTAGATTTTTAATGGATTTATTTTTGTTGTTAAAGTCGACTGACAAATAAGATACTATTTATAGTATAATTAATACTTTCCATTAAATATGTAAATGCTTAACCTTGTTAACGACGATAAAAACATAATTTTTAAATAATTTGTAATTTCATAATTATAATATTTTTAATTGGTTTTACTATGGTAGGTGTTTTTTTATGTCTTTCATCACCTTTAGGGGCAGTATAATGCACCAAACTTTAACTAAAAGGGTTTTAAAATTAGACCAAATTAGTACTTCGGGGAGTCAAAAATATGAAATTCATAGTTTATTTTAAAACAATTGGGAAAAATATAATAATTATCATATTTTTTTCCTGTAATTAAAAAATAAATGAATATAGAGACAAGAGAGTTTCATTATTATTTATACTACGGTTTTTTATATTTTATGATATCATTTTCAATAATACAGTAACAACCATGACTCATATAGATACAACCAATAAAGTCTGAAATGTTTAATTTGATATTACTGAAACAGAAACATTAATATTTAGGTTAATTAACTAAAATGTATGAAACCATTAAGATTTTCGACTCGGGTTTGAACCCATATTTTTAAGTATCGATGTTATAATAGTTTAAATAAATAAAATATTTAAACTAAAACTAAGGACATTATTTTGCTTAAAAATTTAAAATACTGAATAATATTGACGATGAGTCCATTACATAAACACTATAACACTGGTCAGTTATAGTGAAAATTTCTTATATGATACACGTTTTTGAACAAGCGAGATGGAATATATTATTAAATTCTTTGGGAATATTTAAAACTTAATCAATCCCGATTTTCGTGCATAATAATGTACAAGGCAGATGAATTGGACCTATTGTTAGTAGACTATAGAGTGGAATTAATTATTTTTAACAATAATTATGAGAAAATTATTAATTTTAAAATATATCATCCAGTATAAAAAAATTAGATTTGGTATTACACGATAAACATTAAAATGCCAAATGCCGATTGTAGAATGTATTTATATTTTGAACTATTATATATACATCGCGTTATAGTTTATTAGTATTTATTTAAAATGTGCTTATAGTGTAATAATAATTAGTAGTCACTTCTCAGTTAATTTTTAAGTTATTCAATATTGTTAAAAGTTTTTAGTAACATATTTGAATCAAACGGGTCATTAATTGCGTTGTTGTGATAGGTTTATTGAAGCGATTAAAATAAAAAAGAATCCTTAATCGTTTAATTAAATTCACGCCGAAAAAAATAGTAAAAACGAATATTCAACAGTTTAATTTAAGTGTTAATTCATTAATATTTAAAAGCTTGGACGTAAAATTAAAGTTTAAATTATTATTAAATATATGTTGTTGGAACACACCACAAAAAATAAAATTCAAATAATATACCATGAATAAATCATAATTAATACTTTTTAAATACTTAATTTCACGCTTATTTATTACAAAACACTGCTCACGAACAAATTTCATTGCTCAGATTAGTTTTGATTATAATATAATATAAACAGTTAATTATAACTGTGTAAAATATTACAGTTCAAAATTCTCACAACTCAAAATTAAAATATCAATAACAACCTATGAGGTATTTTAAATAATATTCTTACGTTTATGTTTCATTAAAGATCAATAAATTCACTCTTATGGCAAATTTTACAACACAAGGTTGGTTTTTTAGAACGTTTATTTAAAATATATGTATATATGGATAGTTTGGAATTGAGATTGTTTATAACAACAATATTGTCTATTATTATTTCGTCGTATTCAGATTCTAGTCACTCTTAGAGAAAGAAAACAAATAGTGGGTTGACAATCTCTTAAGATATGTATTATGCATTTCTCGTGATAGACGTCACCTGTATATTCTAAGAAGCTTTCCATATTTGCCAAAGTAGAATGCTGATTGTAAAACGAGTAGTAGAAGTAATTTTTAAATTCGATAATTATTTAATAATTATGATATTTTATGGTAATATAGAAAGGGTTTATGAGAACGTTTGAGGCGAATTGAATATATATGATTATTTTTTCTAAATGCTCATAATATTCATTAAGTTAACAGCATTTTCCTACTGTCCAATTTAGATTCTATTAATCGTTTGAGCACAGAATAAAACCTGAGCGTCATCGAAAGTGCTGTAAAGAAGAAAATGCACGTTTAGGGTAATAAAAAAAAGAAGGTGACCCATCCATTGTTATTAAACGTTATTCAAACAGTGTCACACACACACACACACACACACACACACACACACACACACACACACACAATCAATGAAAGCGCCTTGTCTTGTTTTGCGCATACGCTGTCGGACCCCCGAAAAGTAAGTTTGACCCACGCGCGTCGTGACATCGGAGACGACGTGTTATAGAAGCAAATGGTGAAGAGGAAAGAGAGAGAAAATGGAAAGGATCAAAAGAGAAAGATAGAGAGAGAGAGAGAGAGAACTTTTGTCCACGACACGCGTGCAGATATCCTACTTCTACCCCCTACAAACCACCACTTTCTTGCCCCTACTCCTGATCCGCCCATCGCTAGGACGCGGGCCACCGCCGCTGCTGCCGTCGGACACCCTCGCATGCCAAGCGGGCAAAATCGATCGAGGATGCCACCGTACGGTCGTACGTTCCTATATATATAGCAGAGCCCGCCCCCAGCCGTGATCGTATCCTTGCTTCGACGATCGTTGCATGTATAAGATATAACAGCTAGTATAGAATTTGTAAAATGTATTATTGTTTAGTATGTGGTATATAGTTTATTAGGTCAGGTACCACCTCTGCCGGTATCCACGATAAAATATGTAAATATAAGTTGCATGTTTACACCTATTAAGTCATTATTGTACATAAAGGCTGCAGGATACCTGGCTCGAGAAGTGTACACACGAGTATATACGAGTATGAAATAGATTCTACTGCTTAGACTATTGTTGAGAACTAGTTGATTGCTTAGATGCTACAACAGTCTCGTAAAATTAATTTGATATGTTTTTAAAAAAATATATCATATCCAGATCGAATAATAAATAAAATTAACCGATTATTTATTTATATGTTTCATTGTTACATTTATATACAATTATACTCATCACTCGAACCATACAACCTAAAAACAGGGGCATGGTTTGTAAAATGTAAGGGTGTGCATTTGCATTTTATGGTTCGTCTTTATATTTTACAGATTTTTTTGAAATTAATAGATGCTATTCTGTTTTCTATCTTAAATATTAATATTTTGATGGTATAAGATATTTTTAATGGTAAAAGTGATAATTTTTTCAATTTAAATTATTTTAGTATATTACTTAAATATTATAAAAATACTTTAATCACTAAAAAAAAAAAATTAAATGTATAATACAATTTATTCTGAATAGGTTTCAGTATTAATTATTTTGAATTATCTTCTGAATTTTCTTTTGCTAAATAAAATTGTTTTGCAATTGATTTGTTCTGCTTTGATGATTACTCTACCTGAAAATTAAAATTCAAAATTTATGTTTGTTAAATAAATCAAAAAATACAATGGGATCATCTTCAACAAATACATATGAAAAATAATGTACTAGTTAAATAATATAAAGTGTCCATTAAACAAATATTTTAATAAATACTGCTCTAATTAAAAACAAGAAAATAAGTAGGCAAGTATAACGAAAGTTCTATCACTTTTGATTTTATAGGTATTTATACCTATTAACAATTTTTCACAATTTGTCTTATATACCGAGTTAAGTTTTCCCTAATAATCTTAATATTCTATAGTGTTTTTCAAATTGCGTCCCAATGTTTATATACATTACATTTTTTTTCATAACTTTAAGAATTCAATTTAATATTTAGTTTTTATCAATATTATATATATAAAAAAAACAAGTTAAAGATCAAATTAATTGTGGTTAAAGTGTTATGTTTCTAGTATTTGGGGTTCTGACATCAAGAGCACCTATAAGATAATTTTAAGAGGAGGGACAAAATTAAATTAGATCGATAACTATTTATAGCATATAAATACTAGGTTGGTTTTTCTTGGAAAAGAATAAGGAAGAAAAAATATGTTATTTTGTAAATATTAATTCGAAAAAAATTGAATGCAAACTCGCAGCCGCTCGGTAAATTTTTATACCAACTAAAGTGCTCCACAAACAATGTAGTTTGATAACCACTGTGTTTTAATATATTATGTCAACAAATAATTTTCTGGGTTAAAACAATAAAAAATTTTGCTGTAATTTAAATTTCGTAAACAAAGTGGAGGACTTAAAGCATTAAAATTATGGCATGTAAAAAATATGTTTATGAAATGACCAATTTAAGAAGAGCACATATCAAGTTATAAAGTTTATATCAGAACCTATAATAGTGTTTGTACCTGTATATTTAATATTTGTTTTTATTTCTCACCATGAAATTGATTTCGTTTAAATGTTTCAAATGATGATAGTAGAAGTAAAACATGTTAAAAATTAATAGTGCGTTCCTATTTAAATAAATTCTTCAATCAACAGTTTGAAATATCATTTTTATATGAATACATGCGTACAAATGCTTTCCGACTACATATGATGTATTATGGGTACTTTACTTAAAATTATATTTAAATGAGTCCAAGAAACAACATTCTATAATATTATAATGTATGTATAGTCACTAATACTGACGCAAATAATTTTTCACACAGAAAAAGTTTCAATTTATTTTTCATTTTCAATCACTGCATAACAAGTTTTGAAAACTATTTTTACGAATCTTCGTAATTTGCTTGATGTTTAAGTGAAAATTATCGAAAATATTATAACAACTTTTGCTCTTTTTTTGTTGAATGAATTGTGTATCTTTTAATTAATTTAATCATAAATTATATATAACATGTATGATAATTTAGCAAAACTATTTAATAAATGTTTCTTTGTTGCGAAAATACTATTGTTTAGATAGTTGAAACATAATATGCTTTGCTGTGCAATGTATACCAATATTAATTGATTTAGCATTATATATATATATTTATCGCATGAAAGTGTTTGACAACGGATCCATCAATAGAAAATTAGATACATAATTTCGTAATTTTAAAATTTATTGAAATAATGGAAGTTTATTAAGTTCTGTTAATTTATTTCCAAAATTTTATTTGTATAACTTATACCTATCTCACTAAAAAGTTTATAAAACTTTATTTTTAGGTTAATTGAACAACATAAACTGTTGAAGTACATGACAAAGAATTTTACGGTTTTTTTTTTGTTTACAGCACAGGTATGTAATATAATTTATAATATACTTGATATTTTATTTGTGGATTTTTTGAAAAATATTACGATATATACTGTTATGGATGCATATTTGAATATTTCTTATACATTTTAATGTATAATATTAATCTTATTAAATATTGTATCTACACTTTTTCTTTGTTTAAAGTATTCCTCTTAAATATTACTCATACGGTCCTACAATATCGGAAATTATTAAATACAGATAATACTTCAAAAGTTCAATATTGGAAATTTCCATAGAGTTATCCTTGAACATAGTCTAAGATCTCTAATTTTAAATGTCGGTATGTATGTAAACACGGAAAGCCATTTAAATCGTTATGATATTATAATAGGTACAAATAAAATTAATGAAAACAACTACTTAAAAGTCCATTAAAAGAGAATTCATTTCACATGGCTCAGCTATTTAATAATATTTTCCTTAAAATATCTCCAAAATATTGCATATGGTATACCTAATTTTTAATTTCAATTTTCTTGATGTATGTTTTACTACCAATGTACCTCATTTTTATGTAAAAATTTGTATACACTAATTGTTAATAGCATTAATTTTTGATAAAACACACATTTATAGTGCACGAAAACGATTTTGAACGGAGATAGTGTATCAACCTTTATTTCATAATTGATTTATATAACTATATGACATTTATTTTTCTATTGATAATATGCTATATTGAATTAATTTTTGTCAAAGACTTTAAGGTCTGTCTGCCTATATATTTTCATTAGTCATAATAGTATGGTAGGCTGTATTAATGTTTTGAAAATATCATTGTGTGATCTATCTGAACTGAAAAACATTTAACATACACCACTATAATATTTAAATAGGTACTTGGCTAAAAATTAATAACTTAACTTTTAATATATTTAGCTACATTTTTATTTTTTATTCATTCAATTAAATTAATAAATTGGCTAAGATTTGAATAGATAAAATTTTTAAATAAGACGAAAAAAAAACGTTTTAAAATTTTAAACATTTTTTGAATTTTGAAGTTAAAAATCGGAAAACTTGTTCTGCGTATATCATTGTGATAATTTTACGTTAAAACTGGCTTTTATCGAGCCAATTTAGTTTATGACTAGTGATCTATTTTAAAGTTCATCACACTTTTTTAGATTTAATATCCATATTTTTAAATTTAAACTTCAAAGTAGATCATCCATGATGCAAATTTTAATGTACAAACTTAAATATCGAATTAATAATGGTAAAGTTTTGTTTATAATTATAAAAACTTTAAACATTTAAATGAGAAAACCACTTCATACATTTTAAGTAAACTTAAAATTTTTTTAAACGATAAAAAATAACTATTACATTAACATTTGATTCTTATAAACATTTTCTGTTTCAGAAAATAAAATAAAAAGTATGGAATGTCATTAAAAAATTAAAGGGGATATCACTCTTGTGTATGAAATGTGTCGAGTATACCTCACCATTGAGTTAGTATAGATATCTATAACAGTGACCATTACGGCAGCGATAAATTTGAATTCAATGATAATAATATATAATATATTATTATATATTATATTAAAAATGTGTTGAGATGGTCCACTAGTCTATATTTTTATGAATATTTTCCTATATGCTTTTTAATATTTCTACACTTATTAGAGTTTATTTCTTTTTTATTAGTAATAAGGTAAGTTGAACTTATTTTTTCCAAAAACAAATCGCATGTATAGCAATCATTGTAATATTATTTCATACCAACTACCTGTTATTATGTTAAAATTCAATATACTAATGAAACATTCAACGGTGAAAATCAGTTTATGGTATAAAAAACATACAATTAATTATATTTTGAAAAATTAATAGTGAATAGTAAATATGGCATGTAGTTATAAACGTAATGTAAATGATGTCTAGTCTCCACGAATAATATTTAACCTAACCTAATAAAACAACTTAAATCGTTATTGTTCGTTTAAATATCCGATTTTATTAAAATCTAAACTTCAAACTTTCATAAAAAATTAATATGAATTTAAACAATTCTTTTTTTTTAAATCAAGTAAAAATTACTTATGGGGAACCTTGTGTTATATTTTCAAACTTTTTAACCTAGAGCATAATTGTTTATCAACATTCATAGAAAAAAGCCTACAATTTTAAATGTCTATAAATAGCTCAAAAAATGTCAAAATATTTTGAAAATTATATCATGTTTAGAAATTGTTGCCAATTTAGTGAACAATTCAAGGATTTATGTTGCATGAATATTCCTGTTTATTTATTTAAGCACATTTTATTTTTTTACTTTTGAACATTTTCAGTATCAACTGATCCAATTTGTAACCAGATATTACCCTGAATGTTGAAGATTGAAGCGTTTTTACTGTTTCAAAAGACGACAAGAGACACACGTGATTGCTTAAATCAATATATTCATCGCTCTCACTTAGAATTTAAAAAATACAGTTAGTTTTCCCTCAAAAAACGTTAGAGATTTTCAACTTTAAAAATATTACGAAATTCCAAAAATATATGAAATATAAGACCATCCTACTTTTGCTTGTTATTTGTTACAACCGTGCACCTTATATTTCTTTTTTATGTTTATGTATATATATATATATTGAATCTTTATAATTAATACAAAATAGATTTTAATTCCTTTATTATTATTATTATTATTATTATTTACAACTCTAAAATATGAATTGACATCTTTATACAAAATTCATTTTAAAACATGAAAAGTATTCAAAGATTTGTATTTCGATTGCGGTGAATACAATAATATAACATTTTAATGTTATTTATATACATAGGTATATAAGTATAATAGGATACATGTTATGGCATTTTAATATTTACAACAATAATACAATCTCAATAACAGCAGCATGGTATATTAGCTACTCCCCCCAGTATTAAAAGAAGAGACAAAATTACTATCACCCGAACCAGAATAGGACAAACATATTTAACTCACTCCTTCCTCATAACCAAAGAGTCAGCTCCAATATGTGACATGACATGTGCAAAGAAAACCTGACAATTAATCACATAGTGACCAAGTGCCTTAATTACACCGAAGCACGAAGGATCTTCACCGACGCAATATCACTAAATTAAGAAAACACTCAAGCAATTTATATATTTTTTAACAGCACCAATTTAAGTTGAAAAATTGTGAGTACTTGTAAATAATGTAAATCCTTTTTCTTTTATTTTTAAGCTAAAAGTACGCTAATAATCCTTGATGTTAAAGCATTAACAGTTATTTAAAAATAAAAAAGTATATAATATATATTAACAGTTAGGCAGGTAATTCAAATGTTTATTAAAACCAAATGTACCTGAATATAACATCCGTATTATTATTATTATTATTATTATTATGATTATTGTTGTTGTTGAATAATACGAGTATATACACGCGATATACACATACCGGAATACCGCAAGAATACCAAGAGCCGCATCGTGTTGTTATAACAATTTAACTCACACGTATGTTTAATAATATGTGTATTAATATATTTGCATTATCGTCGAGAACCCTCGCTCCATTTGAGACACTTGTAATTCAACCTTCGGCTTAAAATATATCATCCTCGAATATTATTCTATATTATAGTGCCAAACGCGCATCAGAAAATCAATGGGAGACACATCTGTAATGACAGAAGCCGCAAGAGAACAAAGAAAACATCGTAAACACACGGTTATTTGTAATCAAGTTACCTCGTGAAGATACACTATAGGTACATTCGGGAATATTATGTTATATGAATGTAATATAATATATTATTATACATAATATTGTACAGGTATTAGGTATATGGTTTGTAAGATGTAATACAAATATAATTCGGCGTGGCGTATATACGAGTATAAGCAAGCTAAACAAGTATAAGTATATAATATAATAGGACAGTATTTTATCATATAGTTTAAATTTCAAAAAATAATTATATACCCACCTCAGATTTCGAAATAAGTGATAAGACGTGTATATTTTTCAGCAAATTAAATGAGCGTTTTTTAAATTATTGTTTTTTATTTCAAAAAAATATATTGCATTACGCCAATACATAATATTAATTTATAACAAAAATACGCGTAAAGTATAATATTATTCACAAATAAAATATAAATATCTACTATCTTCAAGCAATATCTGTGTATATAGACGATGGAGAGTTTTTGATTTATATTATATTTTAACAAATATTTAAAACTATACACAGCTACAAGTAAAAAGAATACAAAATAATTATATACCTATAAACTAATAATAATAAAAAATAATTATATTTTACAACATATAGTTAATTATGCTACAGATTATACTATGCTTGTATTTGAATCGTATATAATACGACATAATACGTAACATAACGTATATAATATTATTATCTATCAATATTCAATAAGTACACGATAATAATACTGCAGCTGTTGTACCATCAGAATGTTTCAAAATCACTTGTATATTTATTACAATGATTTGTTTTACAATTTCACCAACGGCATAATGTCATAATAAATTAAATAATTAAATCATTCATTTATTAGAATGACTGAACCATGTTATGCGGTTTTAATTACAATAATAATTTTCTAAAGAAACGTTCGATCTCTCAGACTTAAAATGTATAACACATTTGCGTGCCGTATTCACGCTCGTGTATGCTCCATATATTATATTTGACATAATTCGACATATAGGTATGTTTGACGAACAATAATTCGAATAGGAATAATGAGATCGTCGAGTAGTCATGTGTGTATAGATGCAGTGTAGGTTAACGACTAACGAGCGTCAAAATCCTTATAGCGTCGAGATTCAAGAAGCGATTTTAAGTGCTCTTCAAACAGACAAAACGACCGAAATGGAACTGAGCACTGCTGGGGAGTAGTCACACAGATAACATCGGAGATGTCGATGGGGATCCAGTGTTATAGTGCTTCAGCCGTAAGTCAAATATGCTATTAGTCCTGGCACCCCTGTTGAGTTAATAATAACAAAAAAAAAAAAATTGGTACTTGAGTTAGTTATCTAATTTTCTATTTTCAATGACTGTTAATAACTATAAACGACTGAGTGAGGGTCCCGGCAAAAGTATACAATTACGTACTGATTGGCTTTACGATAAAATAAATTTCGTTCACACTGCTGTTAGACATCGAAGTAAACATTTATAGACCCGGTCGTACCTATAATATATAACTATTGTAGATTATATTTTTTAAGTATGAACAAAATCATAAAATCAAATAAAAACGAAAAAAATCCAATTGTACCTATCTATAATCATAAATCAAATTATTACTTTGTTTGTTTATTGTCTTATGCATTCATATTTTAGGCTTTAAAATTTTTCATTTGCAACGGCTTATATTTGCCGAGATCAAAGTATATGTAATCCGAAAGTTAAATAACAACGTTACTGTTCTATCCAGACGGCACATGAGTTAAAATAACATATTTAGTAAAATTGATGGAAATTATGGCTTTGAAGAAGACAATAGAGCGAGTGTAAATCGTCAAAGCAGCCAGACGAGAAATTTCCTAAATGAATGGTTTTAACTTTATTACCCGGAGACTCAAAAGTGTGTGTTATAGAGTTTTGAATTTTCACTAGTAAACTTTTTTCAGTTAAACAACGAAGACAATAATTACTTACATTTTTTTAGCACAGAGTTTAACAATTATTAAAATTAAAATATTGTGATTATAAATTATAATTTTAATAATTGATAATTTTGTTTTTTAGGTAAAAACTAAAACATGCTAATTATTTCAGAAGTATGAGATACCTGTAACGTTTACTTTATATTTATAAATGTTTATAACATTACTGAACACAAATAAATATTATACCAGTTAAGAAGTAACATATTTTTGTTATTTATTAGTTGTAATGTATAACTCATAAGAAATAATAAAATAATTTCCAATAACAGATACATATTAATGTTAATTTTTATATTACTGTGAAACTAAATACAGTTTTCTACAGGAGTAAAAAGTTTATTTTCAATAGTTTTTAATTTTTGTTACGCTGATCAAATTAATAATAAATGTTTAACGGGTTTTTAAAAGCATGATAATAAATGGATGTTTGACATTTTATGGAAATTCTTACAATTTAATTTTATGGTTGATTATTAACGTCTGAGTAAACTATTTGCTTTGTTTTATAAACCGCATGAATGCATGATAACAAGGAATTTCATTATTATTTTGTTAAGAGTTTGTCAAACAAACGGTAACTTAGTTGCTGACGAACAGTAAAGTTTTAATAAGCTGTTACAATTAATATTAAATTTGTTGAAACCGTTAAAAAAAACTTAATTTGTCCTTTTCATTGAAAATCGCAAGGTTTTTTTATATAATTGATTACTGTTTCAATGACATCGCATGTTATTTCAACTTGTTCGGAGATTGTATATTACGGTAAAAGTACGAATACTGGTACCTAATAAAACCTACCAAATAAGACTTTTACAAACGAGATTTGTTAAATCTTATGATAAACAATCAGTGTTGGTAAAAGTCCCGATTTTTTAACCTTTATAGGTGCTCGTATATTATCACAATATTAAACGTTAATTTAAAATTAATTTAAGTATACTATGAATTACATCATAATCTATTACACTGTTATAATATTAGGTACTCAAATTTATTTTATTATTATGACTTATTGTATTATTATAATGACACCACTGGTATAATATTGATATTATATTATATTACTGCAAAGAAATTAAATTTAATATACAAGTCAGTATTTTGCGATTGACTTTAAGAATTTTTATTTCGATTATAAAATCATGATAAATATGCACTCATACAATCAATTTGAATTTCGGATATTTATCTATTGCAGTCGGTAAAACCTAAGATTTACTAGTAAAAAACGAATACGGTAACTTTTTACCGTACATATTTCACTAAGATTTGGTAATATGAGTATATTCTAATATCATAAAACTTATAAAAAATATCATATAAATTTAAAACGCCTTAAGTTTATTGATGAGATTTAGATGATTTAATTCATATAATATTGCGCATGACCAATGAGTAATGATTATTAAATTATTGACTGATTAATTCATGTTATATAATTTAGAATTACAAGTACAGCGTTTTCAATTCATATGGTGTAAATATTTATTTAAATACATGCGGCGGAAACATAAATGAGACTTACGTCTAAGATGTCAGGTACTTGAAGATTTGGAACTTATTGTGTTAATAAATTATGGGAGAGGGTGTGTGTTGCGATCGTAACGACGAGGATATCGGGTGGATCTCGGGGGATTCGCTGAGTATTGGTTTGGACCAAGTTTTCCTACGCTTTCTGTCTACAACGCCTATAGAGAGCCAAAACATGACAAAAGGATGAAAATAGATGGTGCTTGGCTGAGTCAGTGGTCGCACTACACTGGAGGGTATGGCCAAAAAGACGAGTAAGAATAACAGTAATTTGGGAATAAATTAGTGTTTCACATAGCAGCTGCACACACGACACACGTTAAGACCCGGGTGGAAGTGGTGGACTACCGTGGCACAGCGGTGAATGTGTCAAGAGAAAGAGGATACAAACGAATGTAGAAGGAGAGTGTAAGGGTGACAGAAAAGAGGGAGGAAGATAGAGATAGAGAGGAGAGAGAGAAAGAGAGAAGAGAACACAAAGAAAACTGATAAAGAGAGAAATAAGAATTCGGGCGTTCGAGCGAGAGGGAAAACTTTGAGTTATTAGAATTCCCTTGACAGGTGTAAGGCAACGAGGGTTGTACGTGAAGAGTGTGCTGCTAAGGGTGAGTGTTGTATGTGTATGCAGTCAAAGGGGGGGGGAAGGTGACGGAGATGTGGATTGTTACGCGGGGATGGTGTTTGGCGAAGGGGTTGGTGGTGGGTGAGAATGAAAGACTCGGTTCGTTTTCGGCAAAAGTGACGTGCTGGAATTCCTGGGGAGGAATGGGTGGTTTCTGCTGCCCCGTAGACAAACACCAACCGACGTATACGCGTGCATATAGGAAGTAAGTAGAAATAAGAGGAAAAAGAGCGAAATACGGTTTTGGGTCGGGCATAGTGTTCGGTCGAGGAGGATGTGTAAGCCTACATGACGTGCACATATACACACACACACACACACACACACACACACATCACGTTAATGACATGGGCTTACTCTAAAAGGATACGGGCGGCGGGCACCAGCAGCAACAGCCTGCACGCACACGAATATACACATGACGGGTCCGGGCGGGTGGTGCCGCGGGTTGTTGCGAGGTTGGAGGCATAATGGGCGAGAAAAATGGGGTGGGGGTGGGGGATGCGTCGTGGCGACGTGGCGGGTGGACTGCGAAGTGAGGTAAAGTCTTACCCGTTCAACCCGCGGTTTTCTCGTCTCCGCAGCATCCAGCCGCAGCCGCCGCGCTGTCAGCTTTCGCAGTGTTACGCGCGTTTTGTTGAGACACGTTCGCTGCAGAAGTGTGTACGTATAATAATATAATAATAATATGCTGCCGCAGAGTCGTATGCGCCCTCTCCTCCGGAGCGCGGGCGAGTGGCGGTGTGCCGCGTCCGTCCGCCAAGAAATTTCGCGTTCGGAAAAACATTTGTTGGAATTCCTGAACCGAATAACCGTATTTGTGGTGCACATATATAATATATTGTGTGCGTGTGTGTGTTTGCGTGCACGTGTGAACGTCGTAGTCGTCGTGTCAAGGGAGAGTAATATATGTTGTCGCGGCTATCAATCACACACACACATACACACATACGCCCTCGCCAAAACGTTCCCATGACAACTGCCCCCGGCGCGCCCCCGAAAAACCACCCGTGCGTTTTGTGGGTTTTCCCGGGAAATTCGTCATTGCTCGTGACCGTGGTATTTCCACTCACTCGGTACTTTGTACAGTATAATATATATATATATATACAGATATAATGCGTATACGTGTATAATACGCGTATTGTTATATAACCAACCAGCCGGTGGCGTTCGTCGAATGCGAATTAAACGGAGAACGGTCGACGCTCCGGTTATTATATATTATACCTAGATAGTATTGTGTCATGGGGACTGGAACTGTGTACAATGCCATTTCATAGGTTTCGGTTCGTTATAAAAAATATCTAAGGTTTCAGTTTAATATCGAAACCAATCACGGTATGTTTCTTCCGGTTTCATGTATAAGATTAAAAAATAAAAAAATACATAGGTAGCATGACTTTATTTATTTATTTTCTTTAATTTTTACAAAGTATACTTACACTCTGTAATATTATTGTATACAATATGTAAATTTGGTAGCTTAATTAGAGAACATCAACATGAAAAAACGTAAGGAGGGAGGTCCACCAGTTTAGAATTGTGGGGGGGAGGGAGTTTTTAGTTAATTAATTAATTATTTAGGACAGGATTCAAGAGGTCCCATAATAATCAGACCAGTGTTTTTTTAATCTACGTGGGAAATTATTTGGGATGAATTTACTGGCTAAGTTAGATACTGGTGGATTTGTGCGGTTGATTGATTTGGTGTGGAGTATGAATTTAAAATTTAAATAATACCATGTGTAATTTTATTCGTGTATTTCCTAATATCAAAACTTATTAACTTCTATTATTTTGGTTGTAAAATTAAATATATAATATAAATATTGCAATTGAGTATATTTAATTTTAAACAATTAAAAGTAACCGAACAAATACCATTTATTTGTTTAACATTTAGGATTTATTAAGATCAATTAAGTCAAAAGTATCTTCTTTTTGTACATTTACCTACAAAAAAAATATATAGCGCTAAACGTTAAAAACGACGTTTAGTGATAAGTACATTTAAAATGTAGATGAACAATAATATAGCATTAACCCGTCTGCCAATACAATTAATCATAAATAGTATACATATTATGTTTGAATTTATTTATGTTATATACAACTTATATACATTTTTATTATTCCACTTATTTTTCAAACTCTAAAATTAATTTTACAATCACTGTTAACTCCCGAGTTTATTACGTTGATTTTATTTTTTATAATCGCATTCCGAACAATAGAGTATTACGTACAATGTTGTAATATAGGTAAATCAAGATTATCGCATCATCTTTTTTCTACATCTAGAAGGCTTTCCTTTTTTCGTTTTCACTCACACACGACGCGTTATAATATATAACGAGCGTATACTGTTACAAAAAGGGTCAAAAATCGGTCTCCACACTGTCGTTCATATAACCACTGCACGTTGCTCAACCGTAAACTGGTCGACGGTTTATTTCAATGACACCCGTGGAATATTGTTTAGTGAATATAAGTAGGTTATAGGATGTACGTTTTATATATTATGCAAAAGGTCTCCGGAACCGGATTGACCACGCCTCCGGGTTCACAAAGGGCTTGAAGGGCAACCCGTGCCCAGCGACCTTATTCCCTCGTGTTGTTTGTCTTGTTCGACAGGAATATGATACAAATAAAATATATACGTGACACTTAACAGTTGACGAATCAATAGAATACATACGTATACGACTGTCGTACATTTTTTATTATATGCTCCGCCGTGACATGCATACTTGACGTACGTATACCGGCTTTGAATAATAATAACATATTATAAAAAAACCGTTTGACACTTTTGATTGGATAATCAAAAAAATATTTGCCTATTTTTTATAGGTACACTGCAGTTCTAATATAAGAAACAGCTGATGTCTACGTAGACAATTACAATATCAGAGCAATGGTGAATAATCAACAAGATAACTGCTGCTATATAATATTGTTGTTGTTATATATAATAAAATAATTCAAAATAGAAATAATTAGGTAGATACTGGTTGCCTTTGAATTTTAGTTATTTTTAATCGAATGATTCGATAAGATAACATTTATACAGGTATTCATCGATTAGAGTATAAAGGAACTGGCATGCTTATAATTTACTATTATTATAAATTAAAAATAAATCACAATATTAATTAATTTAAAGTTCATTAATATTAAGTTGACTATACTTTAATATTATACATACTATGGTATTATAATAACAGATCACAGACAGCAACAAATTAGTTTTATTTTAAATGGTAAAAAAAACATATTTATGAAATTAAAATAAAGTATTAACAATAACGGGTATATTTTTTGTTGTTGGCTGATTTAAGTTAAATGCATCTCGTCGTTAAAGATAAAAAATACTCTCGAAAATATTATTAATAAAAACGCCGTGTTTTTATTAGCACACGCGAACGGGGAAAGTCGAATAATACCTAAATATTACTTAATATTACCTAATATTTCCTAAGCATCACCACGACGCATTATTTAAACGGACGAAACGCATCTATATCATACAAATAATGACTATATTACATCAGATGGCTCGTAATATTTACAGAGTGATTCATCATGCATGTGCATCCACTTTTTTTTTCAGTAATGCAGTTATTCAAAATGAGAATTTTGGAATTTTTAAATAAACTTAAATACTATACTTTCAAATTCTTGAATTTCTCTTTTAAGGAGTGTTCTGTGGATATGCTAACTTTTGTTTTTCAAATGACTACCCCTTTTTATATAGTACATTTTTAGCAGATAATTTTTGTAAAAATATTAACGTATCAAAACTAATACCTATTTGAACGAAAAGTTATTGAGTTATTTAACTTTGTGTGCTAAGGATAGGTAATAGGTTCACGATAATAAGATTGAAAGATATAGAAGCTATAGTGATTTGAACATTTTAGTGATTAATATTAATCTATCAATATTAATTATTTGAAAAATGTTCCAAGTACAATAAATACTAGGTACAATATTACATATATTTTATATTTTTGTAAAACCATTTTTAAGGACTATAATTATCTTTAGTGTAATCATTTTAAGAATTATGAAACTACTCACTCGAATTTTAAATTAAGTATTTACATAAAATTTTTTTAAAAAAAAAATGTACACTTATTAATTTACAATAAAAATGAGAGGTTCTCATTTGAAAAATATAATTTTGTATTATTATTAGACATTTTTTAAGAAGTGCCTACAAACAAATTCAAGAATTTGAAAATATGGACTTTGAGTACTTATATTTCAAAATTTTAAAAATCAAAATTTGAACAAACTCATTATTAAGGAAAAAAAATAGGAGTGAGCATGCATAGTGTTTCCTCGCTCTGTATATTGTATTATCAATTGTTTGAAATCCCGGAAGAGACTTTGTATGCGTTTTATTCTCGCGTTATCAGTATTAAATATTTACATCGAACCGCGCTGCGTAATTGTGACAAAGCTATTGAGTAGGTTTAATGTACGACCTACTCGGCCATTTGGCCTGCGCATCAAACTTGTGACTTTATGATATTACTAAACACTGTGTACATGACATCATATTATATTCACTCGACTTGGCATAGTTTGCCAGGCGGCGCGAAATTGTTTTAATACGTAATAATAATATACGATATATTAAAAGTATAACATCCAACATATTCGAGTGATCCCCCTTACCCAAGTAGTTTATTATAGTCGTACCGTCGTTAAATCATTAGCAGGCGAGAAAATTATCACGGTCGCACGATTCTTGCAAACAAATCAACAAGTGGATTTATCTGCAACATTTTTACGACAAACGTTTTACTCATTATTTAAAACATTATAATATATTATGGTTCCAATAAAATATTATGTTATATGTATTTTTCGTGTATAAGAACATAATGTATATCGAGTGATCTATTTAATATTTTTATTTAAAAAACTATTAACGTTTTTAAAAATATTTTTTGACATTGTTTTAAGTAATCAAAAACAACATTTTTCTAAAAAATTATATATTTTACTATTTTTTATCGTTATTATTTTTAAAATTTTTTAAATTTTTGAATGTCAACATGCATTTTTAATTCCTTTTTCCATAGCAGAATACTTTTTTGAGTACTTCGATGCATAAAAATTGAATTTTGCATGAATAGCTTATAGATTTATAATTAGTACTTAAAGTTGAGATAAGCTGAGTGGAGTAGTGCATGGGTACCCCACAAAATGTTGATCCACTATTCCGCTCATCTTTACTTTAATTAATAAACTATTTGTCCAAAATTTGATTTTTATAGATCGAAATATTTCGAATAATATTTTGCTTAGGACTATAAAATTAAAAATGTATCTTGTCATTTAAAAGAGTATAAAACTTAAAAAATTATAACGATAAAAAACAGTAAAAATACAATTTTTTTCCAAAAATGTTGTTTAGTAGATACATTTATCTTAAATTGATGTAAAAGACCAATTTTCAAAAACGTGTTCTACGTAAATGTTTCACCCGTATACGTATTATACTCGCATAACGCATTATACACTGTATTAATATAATACGAAACATAATAACAGTAATAATAGTAATGATTATAAACATTATGTTATATTTTCGCGCGCCGGGAATGGTTGTTGTGCATGCTACTGAGGGATACTGAACACGTGGCGGGTAGAGGGCAGTAAAAGTTTTACGACCCTTTGGCCTGTCCATTAAATCATTTGGTGCGTAAAACGAGCAACGACAGCAGAGCGGACCGTTGACGGATACGTCCTTGCCGCGGTCCAGGTAAAGTATTCACGAAACGTGCTGCCGATGTTTTGATGATTTGCAGTTTTTCTCCGTATTCTATCGAGGTTTTCGACGTTTCTAGAGGTGAGAGAAAATTTCATCTCATATATTTTGGGGGTGAAAAGGTGGAATGGCGAGAGTGTTCGATTTGTAATCACGCATTTAGCTGCACAAAGAGATGCATATTATGTTCCTCGGTCAATAACAACGGTTTGAACACGCGTATGGGGAAGGTTACAGTATTTCGATTATAAATTCTTTGCAATAAAATACATAACATACTTTATTCGTTTTAAAATTCATTTTTCAGATTAAAAGACCTTGGATGGCGTGATTTGATATATATATATATATATGTAATAATTATAATATATGCATTATATTCATCGTTCACATCTGTAGTATAGTACCTACCTATACAGTAAAGAAGATGTTAAGCACTAAAGTGTGATATATGTTTCTATACGTTTAAATAATATATTTTAAATGTACATATAATACGAACAAGTTATGAAGAGCTCTTTATTTGAAAGGAATATTTTATGTGTTTTTAAGGAATCAACTTCATAGCCTGACAGTTATCGACTACGGGGTGTGTGAGTGCGTTTATAATGGATTTGTATACATGTGTGTATGTGTGTGCACGCATTAACGCACGGCGGATGCCAGATGATAAATGATCTTTTTTGCGACACAAGAAAATCGAAAAAATGTTGCGCTTCGGATTAACCACAAATGTTTATAATACACGTACGCGTGTTTATAGAAACACAGCGACCCTGACACAATTCAGGGTCGTTGCCGCAAGTATAATAATATATTATTAAGGGTGCGGTGATGGGATACTTACAGGGGGGAGGGGGTGGAAAGAATTATAGCGATGTTTAGTTATTTTAAAGGAATAATTTTGTATTATTATTCTTTGGAATTTCACGGACAATAAATAATATTCGACTGCAGTAAGTTTAGCACGCTTTCCAATCGACTTGACTTGCAATGTAAGTTTCAAAATACAATTCGACAGTTAAACATTTTTTTGCGTTTATCTCGAATAAATGTAATTGAAAAAAAATACAAAATATATTATAAATTGTACTTGTTCTATAATTTGTACTGTTTTATCGTTTATATTTGGCTTGAAATTATTGTAAAATGTAAAGTCATTATTAAACTAATGAGGTTTAATGTTTTTATCAGTCGAATAGTTCATATTTTTGTTTAATCGATCAAGGCTGTATTTAAAACTTGCCACCCTGAGGCAACAAAAAAAAAAACGCCTTATTATATCGAATAAGTAAATTAAATATTTAAAATATAAAAATATTAGTCGCCCGGGACAACAGCATCCTGCTCTCCCCCCTCCCCCCTTAGACACGGTTCTGTAATCGACCTACGACGACTTTTCACATAATCAAAATTTAAGTTACATAAATCATTCACTTGTACAATATTTTTAAACTTAACGTGGTTTATCAGGTACCTGTATTGCGATTAAGCGTCCAAATGCGATTACGGCATTATAGTTTTGTTAATTTATTTCCACAAATTCGATTACACGTAATAGTATTCAAGTATGAACTATATTTCCACGTATAGACAATTGTACTAAAAATGTCTTATAATTATAAATCTTATTATACGGATATAGTGAGTACCAATGTACCAGCAATTCACACATTTCGTATGAAAAAATAATCCAACGACATTAAAAACAGCATTATAATATGCATACAAATAAACAATGAATGTAGGTATGACGTATTGTTTGAAAATATATTCTTAAAAACCGCATCATAATATAATAATTGTATAATATCATTGTCTGTACGGAAATTGCACGTGCGTTTTTAACTGTACCACTTGTACAACTATGCTGTGCATAATTGTTTGGGTTATCACTTGATTCTAGTCAAATGAAATTTAATTTATTACAAAAACCATAGCCCCGTTTCTTAATGGATTATTTAAATTAACGGTCTTTATGTTCGCCAAAAACTATAAAAAAAAACAACAACAACAAGTCGAGGGATAATAATTCTCACTCTTGCAGCTTTACACAACGTCGTAGTAATGAAAAAAAAATGTACTAACTTAACATTCAAACTGCCAGACGTTCTTTTCTTTTTTTCAAGACAAAAGTTGAATGAGGTCATTGTGCCATTATACTTGAAGTTTCCCTTTATTATAAATAACAGACACGCAGACAATAAT
This sequence comes from Pentalonia nigronervosa, assembly GCA_014851325.1. Taxonomy (NCBI): domain Eukaryota; kingdom Metazoa; phylum Arthropoda; class Insecta; order Hemiptera; family Aphididae; genus Pentalonia; species Pentalonia nigronervosa. Next base: position 90,119 of record JACXSJ010001337.1, read on the forward strand.
TATGTATTCAAACAACGTTAATTAATACGATTTTATAAATATATGTATAGGTACTCGGACGGATAGTATTTTTACTCCGATAAGAAGTTATTCAAAGTAAATTAACACTTCGGAAATAAATACTGATTTCGTTCAAACGTCTCGTGTTTGTTTGTCTTCGTATTCTCGTTTAGTGTTTATAAGTCGGTTGACGGTGCGCGTTTATATATTTACACGGTGTGCTCGTAAATCAATAATATTTATGTTTAACCTAAAAATCAACAGAACGATTTATTACATAAAGTTTCGTTAAATTTACCTATTGAAATAAATATATTTAAATATATATATATTATAATGTACATACCGTTGGAGTTGCGGGAAACCAGAATCGTATTTTCGACATTCTCGGTAGCAATTTCGGAAATCGTTTATGTTGTCATGATATAGCTACTAACGATTGCAAAACGATTATGGATACGTATAATCATTTAATACTTGTAAAAGTTTAGTACTTACTACTTGCTGTGCATATTATATACATATCCCAAGCCCTGGAGCTCGACAAAGGCGATTTATTGCGAAACATTTCGCGAATACTTAGTATGTAAATTATTATTAGTTTGAATACCCAGAATTTATACGATTCTAAGTCGCCCGGAAAATTGATTTCCTCTGGAAAAACTCGTACACATCGATTACCGCGAAACCGTGACACCGGGTCGCTGTACATTAAGTTCTGTTTTTAATTTGTTTATGTAAATTGCAGCCCAAATATTTTTTATTCGTAGGTATATAAATTATGTCGAGGGATATTTTTCTTTATTTATACTCAAGCGTCAAATTTTAAGCCAAATAGGTAGTAAAAACTTGCGTTTTTACGCCTAATTTCTTAAAGTTTTATTGTCAAATATGTTGATGTGCAAATTATAATCCTTGGCTTTATTCCAAGCCGTTGGGTGTTGACGTGTTCCAGTTTTATATTAATATGTAGTCGAATACGATACTATTATATTGGTAAATGGTAGGTAGGTACTAGATAAAATGAATATTCTATCGTTTGGGATCGTCGCGGGTAACTGATACCTATACATTACGTCGTCTCCGTATCGAAACACGTTTGCGGGAAACGAACGAAAGCTCATCACCGAAGCTGCTGTCTATAGTTTAACATACGACAGTATAATATTGACTGTACCTATTATAATAATTTATAGGTAACGTCATATCATAATATTAATATACGATATGAAATGCGCTCGCGTCGTCGTCTATACAATATATCGCAACACCTTGTCGCCGTGCTCGTTTTCGATTGTATACGAAATTCGTCAAATTACATCATTTTGTCGCCGCAAAAGCGCATAGGTAGATCTCGTGCGTATATTATATTATACACCGCGGCGCGAACACTGCACCGAAGACAATGTCGGCAGTGACGCACACGCCATATATAGCGCCCGGAACCGGATATTAAAATATTTTCCCCCGTCGGGTTTTCTGTACAGCATAATTCGGTCGCGAGTGTATAAAACTCTCGTATAATATAATATTATAATACGGGGGACGCGGCGAAGGTGGCGTGCACACGATAACACACACACACACACACATATATATATATATATTCAAATAATAATAAATATATATATATATATATATGTGTGTGCGCGCTGACCCGCAGCTGTTCGTAGGGGAAACACCGTTTTGCGCGTAACAATGAGGACAAATGAGAGGCCCGCGGCATACACCCTCCGACCACCCCTATCGGCGTCTGTCCGGCTCCTTCGAGTGCCCCTTCCACCCCACGACGTCCGTCCAACGCATACGACATTATGTATTTATCCATTCGGACTCTGTTTGAATTATATATAACAAGGAAATAAACACGACGAATGGACATATTACACACACACGCTCGCGTACGCACTTATAATACCTTTATACGCAGTGCGTGTGTATGTGTGTATAAGGGACCCCGGACCCCAGGGGTTCGCCCATTGGTCAGCGAGCACCCGTGAACCTCGGTCATAAATCACACCGGTGCGACTGTGCACGCTTACTACTATTTTGACCACTGGCGGTGGAATTTTCATTCACTTCCGCTGTACACAATATATTATAATGTATATAGGTGTATAATATATATATATAAGCACGTCCGCGAGTAGCAATAATAATGATGTGATAGTAGCAGCAGGCACTACCCGACATTATTATTGTTTTTTCCATCCTACAACGGCACTGTATTTTATGAAATATTCTCGACTTTTTTTAATACGTAGGAACCCTATATTTTCGTTCGTTTTTGCGTTACACATTTGTTCGTACCGCCTCACCTCTAACTGTCCGAATAAATTTTAATTCAATGTGACGCTTACTATTTGGGTAAACACTCAGTTCTCTCTCGGTTTTAATGACCTATATATTATGTAAACTCAGCAGATGGTATTTTGCACTACCAACAAGTACGTGTTTTAAATGCGTATGTAATCTGCGCCAAATATAAAAACATATTATTTGCGCCACATGTTTTTTTTTTTGAAAAAAAAATTATTACTAATTATATTTTAGAGGAGGTGACTTGCAATTTTGATAAGGTGACAAATAACGTGATTTTGTAGGTACAAGGTTATCCAGATTACGTAATGACCTTTTATCTAATTTTACTATGTTACGTAAATTAGCGAAATTAAATTTTAAATATGACCCAAGGCGCAAATTACATACACCAGTAAAATCTCGAAATAGTACATTTTACAGTTACCCTTATATAAGATAGAAATAAAAAATAATAATACAATTTTATTTATGACATTCATTCATATAAAATATAATAAGTAATAGAAAAAATATGTTAATCAATTTCTTTAGTTGTAATAGCTAATTTTGTACATTATAATTGTCGAGTTATAGTATAATAATTGTGATACTAATAAAAAAGAAAACAATGATTAGCTAATTTGAATACATTTACGTTTAAATGTTTAATGTTTGACGTTCATAATAATATGAGCATATAAAATTAAAAAAAGTTATGGTGTCTATTTTTTGGTTTATATAATCTATAATTTATAATTATTTTGCGGTATGAACTTTTCCTTACTTTCGGTTTTTGGTATATACTAATTTTATTTTATTTGTTGTAACTTTGAATTTTAATATACAGTGTGGTTTAAAACTATTTTTGGTCATTAATAAATAAAAATAACATAATATATAATTGGAGATGGATTTATCTTTTTTGCTTTTACTGGATGACATCTTTATTTGAATCTTTATTACTATACTTTTGTTTCGAAATTGTACGTAAAGTTTTTACGTAAGTTACCAAATAATTGCCATAAAAACCAAAAGATATTATCTTAAAACTGTAAAATAATATGCTCTAAAACGGTAAAATGATAATATTATGTTACAAAAGAATTCATATTTTTAATCTTAATTTCATAAAATATTTTTTATTACTTAGTAAATGATACGATGGACCAGAAAAAATATACAAATAGCAAATGTATAAAAATTGAGCTTTGATTATTAGGTAGAATCCACGTTGGTCATTAAGTCTTAATGTTTTCGAGTCATTTGAACTTTTGGTTGTATATTGTTCCACGTGAAACATACTATAGTAATATATTTTTTATGTCATCAATAAATTGTCATAAAAAGAATATTTTAATCTAAAATTTGATGCATATTTTTATTTTTAACGAATGATTTACTTAATAAATGAATATAGGATTGATTAATTAATTAATAATTATACTGCTTGGGGTTCTTTCAGTATGTTTATATATTGAAAGTGTTATGACTACATGCAAATATGTTTAATACTTAAATCATGGTATTAAATGCTACAAGTATACAAAAATAAATTTATACTAACGATATAATATTTATCAAGTCAGTTTATAACTTAAAATTAAAATCAAATAAATTATTTACAATGCTTTTTTTAAAATAATTAACCACTAATTTTGGTAGTATATAATATAATAATACATATATATATTGCCCACTTTTTCAACTATTTTAATCGACTAAAAAAAAAAAAATCTCTTTCGATACATTTATATTAATCTTATTGCAACGTGGTCGGGGAACCTTATTACGATATTAGTTATCCAGGGAAGGTTTTCTATTCCTTATGAATAAGTTTTCCGTAGCTGAGGGTTAGAGAACTTGTGAATGAGGTGTTTATCAATAAAAGACACGTTTGGTTTTTATATCTAGAATAATTATTATATATTAAAAAGTACTTTACTGTTCTTTAAGATGGCTGTTAATACGTGTAGGTATCGGTGAGTTCGTTCCTGTCGGTGGTGTCTGTCGAACTAACTATATATTATACATGGTGTGTGTTGGCGATAGGCCTTACAGTTATGCGTCTGTATTAATATTATTGTATCGGTCAGCAGTTGATTGTACATAATGTAGAATTTATATATAATATACATAGGTGTCATGTGACATATTTATAATATTGTTATATTAAATTAACATGAATAACAGAAGATTTAGATATTTGGTTTCTATTTTGAAATCGGTTTTTCTTAAAACTGTATGAACAACGATGAAAATTGTGTGTCTCGCTAAAGTTGAATGTTGATTTTTCTGCAACAAATCTATTATTGAAAAAAATGATGTACACCTAACTGAATTTAAAAATAGTTCCAGTACTAGTTCTTTACGACCAATTGTATGGTAATGGTCAACGCTTTAATCCACTACTGGAGTAAATAAGTATAATAATATATTATAATATTATTGCAATAGCGATACACAGCTGCAGAAGGTATATAAAATATATACTTATACACTATACACTACAGATCTGCACAGCTAAATCAAATTTTGTGGTTTAATCTTCTGTGTATAAACGAATATACAATCGATGCGTATTTTGATCAAATTGTGAAACACTTTAAACGAAATGACGATATAGCCTCAGCGGTGTACATCGTGTTTATTGAGAAAAATTTTTTTGAAACACCCCGGGCATTTTACACATTCTCACAGAGTACCCGTCGTCGAGATTACTCATATAATATACGTATACATCGCACTATGACGACCTATGCGAACAAACACGAGAGATAAAGAATAAAAAAACTATATAATATCGTAAGTCGTTGGCGTTCACCTCATAAAATATGGTGAGCGATATAACACTTTTTTCACTGCGGCGGGAATCTCGGAAAGCTACGACGACGACGTGTTGTACGATTTGATAGATCATCGCGGCTGAATAACGGCCTAAGATAATGACCTAAATAATATAATATGATATTATCATAATATCACATACGATTTAATACGCCCGCGTAACTTTCCGGACTTCCTTAACGGCGTTGCGTCCCCGATCCGATCGGCAGTCTATATTTTACTTAAGTACTGAATTATATATTTTGGGCGGCGTGTATATTGTATAGGTTACAGGCGCGTACCTGCGCGTGTGCTAAAATATACAATATCGTAATAATGTATTTCACGTGTAACTCGGGAAGTTTCGGCAGTAGGTCCCGAAATGACTGTTATTTAATGTCCCGAGACACACTAAAAAAAAAAAAAAAAAAAAACCGAGAAAAAAGATAGTATTTTTGTTGTAGTCTGAAAGCATTCCAGTTCATTTAAGTTATCTCGGGGATAAACTACGAGGAAGTGGACTGGTATACAACCCAAAAATATTTGGTTATTTGTATTTATTGTATTATTTTGGCATAGGTACACGGTACCACCTATTTTCACACATTTTAAGTTTGGGCGAGTGTACCCATTTTTATAATGTATTTATATATAATATCTTTAATTCAATTATATATTATTTGAAAATGTTGAACACGTATCTATTGTATTGCACTTTTTCGCAAATCTGCAGTTCACTACTCGCACTTATTGACCGCCGTGTCAATGATTCGTAATCATGCTCAGTTATATATTATCTAATTTAAAATAAAACGCGGTTTCCCCACTATTACCACATTTATTGTTGTAAAAATTAAGCATATATTAATAATTATTGTTTTACATAAATAATTGTACTATTATAATAGTCGATCGTCGGTTCTGTCACTTAAAAGTTTTGGCTGCGAGCTGAGGAAGCACTCGAGCAATCCATTGATATGATTTGTTCATAGTACTGCAGACGCAATCGCGTGCCTCGAAAAAGGTAAAAATTAAAAACGGGACGGACAAGGAAATCGCGAAAAAACGCGTATGCAGTATATAATATATAGAAAAGAACCCGGAAGAACCTGATGGTTCCCTGGACGAAACACCTGCGGGCGCGGCTCGCATATACGCGTATTGACCGTATAAACCGGCGCGCGGCTTCACCCTTTCTCGTTGCAATTGACCCGAATAACCCTCGTCCTTCCTTTATTGCCGCGGACCTATACATTGTTGTCAATCGTTTTTACAGCAATTTTTTTACGGTTCTATACCGGTCTTCGTTTCGATTGTACTCACGGTATATGACGGCATATCGTGTTCAACTAACGGGGTAACGTGCGTTAGTTATACAATTTATAATTTTTATAATAACTCATACGCGAGCGTAATAAAACCCTGATATTGCCGCGTGGCGTGTTTCGCGCAATTCGAAAATATCGGAAATGATTGATACGACCTACAGCTTTAAATACACTATATATCGTTATATCATAATGTCCATAATTTAGGTACGCTGCCCGAATTCGGAAGTAAATTAAAGTAAATATAGTAAATGTAAGTAAATCGAAGTAAATCAAGAATATTATTACCAGTTGCTTTTAACGACGTTTTCCCACACACACACACACACACTTACGTACGCGCATTCTCCAATCGCTCTACCGGGACTTTAAGTCCTCCGTCTCTCCTCAATCTACCCGCATTATAATATATAATATAAATACGAGTTTCGGCGATTAAATCGGCCGCCACCGCCATTCAACGAAGCGATGGAAACATTGTAAGGTTCGGTCTTTATCAATGTCACGGGCGGAATAATTGAACGCGCTTGGAGTTAATCCGTTCACTGCAGCAGCACCCCATAATGATCGCAATATATTTCTTTCGTCTCGAGACCTACTCGATCCTATATCCATCCAAATAATATATCATAATGCCACTGCTCCGTGAATAGCCGCTTACAATTGCATATAATCGTCGGTGTAGCTTTTGGTGGGTGAGGGTAGGAGGGCTTGGTCCCTTCTAAAATGTTTTTAGCCCTTTTAAGACATTTTTACTTTTTACCCCCCCCCCCCCGGTTAAAATCCAAATCCTTGCAAAATAAAAAAAACTTTTTATGGGTTCAGTTGAATAAAATAAATAGATAAATAAATAAAAACACGTATAAAATTTGTAGTCTTAATATAGGCATATGCAGTTATAACTTATAAAATAAATTCTAATATTTATATTTTATTTTTTAATAAATTCTTACTCTATGGTTTATTTTCAACTTTGACTTTATAGGACTACCTGTAACTATAGGTAAGTATTAAACTCTTGCGGCGCACATGGTTAGGAAGAGCTTTGCTCCACACGTCTTATTTGAACTTTGGTTTTCTGGGACTCTATGGCTCCTGTGACTATTAAATTCTCATTACGCTTACGCATATAATATATCAACATATCCTCTCACCGAAATCAATCATTGTATTTCCAGCACCTATTTATACAACATAATAAGTATATCTTCTCTGTTAGAATATAGTTTAATTGGTAATAAACTCTTATGCGTCTTATAATCCACAAAAAAAAAAATAAGTAACCTATTTATTTAAATGAAAAAAGAACACTTTGTGTTTTTTTATAAATTATAATAACAAATGAAAACTTTTAAATGCAATATGTAATTATAAAAATTATTTTAAAATCCTTTTGTGTACAATAGTGTAATATAGTATTTTATGATACAGATGACATTCGCGATGTCTCACCGCAGAGATGATTACGGTTTATTATATGTATTACGCTTTTACGAGCTAATTTACTATTTTTAAAAATATGTGTTTTCCACCACACTCACATATATCTAAGTATTTTTTTTATCTTTAAAAATGATACGCGTCTTGCGTACGGCAAGTTCTACTGTAATGCTGCAGTACGTAGGATAAACAATAAGACTAAAGTAGATGTGGGTGTATACTGTATAGCGTATAACATAGCGTCCTCTGCTTAAGCATATTTCGATTGAAATCCGCAAAACCGTGGCTAAGCTATTCACTTAGCTCTGACACTTAGTTCCGAGCTTAAACTTAAGTGTAAAGATATTGAAATTCAAAGTGTCTGGTCTAAGTTTCCATTTATAATGTTGTGTATCTGAAACAGATGTTATTACCTAACCAAATGTATTTACTACCATGAGTACCTCGTGTCACTCACACAATCCTTTAACCCTGATTATCCGCAGTTTATTATTTTAAATATTCGGCATAATATTTGTGTCGTAATAGGTATGTCGTCCTCTTCGTGTATATCGAAAATTCTAAAAGTCCCATTAAATTATGCCGAAATGACCAGTGGCGGTTTTGGGGGTGAGGCAAGTGAGGCGCCGCCTCACCTAAAATTTTTAAGTAAAAAAACTCAAAATCAAAAAGTGTACAATATTTTGATAATATTTTTAACGTTTATATGATTTTATTCGAGAAAAAAATCTTTGCCAAGCTTAATAAAATGAATTACCATTTATTATATTGTATATCATTCGTGTTTATTATCAAAAATAGCAATAAACCGATAAGAAACGCATGAAATAATTATTACGTAAACAAACGCTGGTGTTTCAGCCGGCGGCAATGTTCTGATGACGTCAGTAAGCACCGTCCAACGTCGCCTCTGCCGT
>JACXSJ010001338.1:0-98687 GCA_014851325.1 Pentalonia nigronervosa
GATAAAAGTTATCGTAATCCGTAGGACGTAGACGATATATTATAACGTAGCACATAGGTAATATAATACTTAAAAATAACTCTAATATTCACATTGCCCACACCAGTTTTAGCATTGTATACAATGACTAGACATTGTATTACAATGACTAGTCTATATGGGAATTGAATATGCATTATTTACTTTGCCCAAATATCTTTAGACATTGTATACAATGTCCGGGCATTGTATTACAATGACTGATTTATCCACCTGGACCGTAACATATATATACACACACACACACATAATATATTATATTATCTATACGAATAACAATATTAATTTCGGCTACTTATATTCAGTGGTCGGCAAGCACATATGATTGGCGTATACATATAATACATCGTAATATACTCGTATGTATACGTTGTGCACCTATTTACGTCAAACATACGATGGATTTTGGCGTCCCACCGGCATTTATATCTACTCCACTTTCATCCCCCCCCCCCCTAACGACTAACCACAATCGCAGACGACGTTTAATTTCGAGATGCATATTTTATTATGCAAGGCGATTGTTATATCATTTAACAGTAGTTTTCGTTGAGAATATAATATGATATAATATGAGCTATGGAAATTTTTTTACTTTGTTTTTGTCGGAAAAGTTAAAGTTACGTATCAACAAAAGTGTTTACAATTTCGTACCGTTATGGTTTATTTTTAAAAGATGTTTTTCCTTTTCAAACGATGACAATATAATATTATATAATACATCTCTATATATATGTAAAGTGTTCGTACCGAAACTGAGCGTATTTCTCTGGAAGATGTTTAAGCATATAATATGAAAATGGAATTTCAGACCAGTAATTAATCAATAAAGTTTAGATGTTAAAGTGTTGTGTTGTTATACGACTTAAAAAAATGATTAAATAAAAGTTTTCAAAACATACACAAGCCTAACTTAACCTAGGAAATGACTGCTATTTGTGATAAATGAATCACTCTGTACATATACATAAAAGCATATAACATTATTATATTATATTTACATTACATAATGGCTCGCGGCGCCGTGTTTCCTTCCGCGCCTTTAACAACCGTCAAAATCGCTGTTGACGGATGTAAGCCCGCCAAATCGTTAACGTGGTAATAATAATAATAATATTTATAATAATCGTGTTTATTATTATTATTATTGTAAAATACTAAAAGGTCTTTCGGAAAACGTGTCGATGGTTTATTTTTCGGCGGGTCTGAATGGTTTGATACGGGAAAAAATGACGTGTTTATATCGTTATAATAATGTATACACGCATAACAATTTGCTATATTATACAGACTATTTTATTCGGCGTGACAATAATATGGCCTTCAACCAGATTTATAATTGACACGTGCAGTTAAAGAAAACTTGCACTATCGCATCAAGTACCGCCGCCGCATGAACTACTCGTTTTGATTGTATGTAATATTATGCGTTTAACGATCGCGGTGACAACGAATGACAAATGAATGAGGCGCGCGCGCGTTTCCAAGTGCTTACATGTATAATAATAATAATAATAATAATAATAATAATATGTTTCAAAGGCCATTGCTGAAGATGGACATTTTTGTCCTTAAGCTGCGTATAAAATATTACTCGAGATGATCATATATACCGGCCAAAATAATTCTAGTTGATATTACATATGTCGTTGTTATATTCGTTCCGATCCAATAAAATATTAATATAGTTACTTATATTATTAAATCGTTAATTAATTAAACACAATTATTGGCATTGCACGCCGGTTTCAAGTGTAGCATTCGGCCCATAAATATATTTTATATATTTATTAAATAATAAAAATAATAATTAAAAATTAATTTAATAATAATTTTATTTTATATTTTTATTTTTATATATTTTAATTTTTTTTTTGTAGGTATAAAAGTTTAATTAAAATTCCCTTTTACTTAATTACGGTTTTCACGTGGTATAAAATCCTATCCCCATTTCTTACCCATGAGTTATAACTTATAATTATTGTTTTTTTTTAAATCCCTTTAAATAACTTCCTGCTCACCGCAGTCAATCGGCTCTTGGAATAAATATTCAGATGTGTGGCTTGTTGCATGATGTACTGTATTCGTATATATGCACCTTTATGATATTTAATAGATACTTATATTATAATATAGTTGAACAAATATATATTTTGATGTTTCGAAAACAATTTACACCTAAAACAATGTTTGGTTATAAAAACATGATAAAATTCTAAATTCTAATACTAATAGTTTGGTCGGTGTCATTGAATTCATGGCATGATTAAAAAACATAAGTATACTTATAAAAACCTTAAACCACGTAAATGTCTTATACAGTTTGATATCATATATTAAAATTGATCGTTCGTGTATGCATTTACGCTCGATAGATAATCGTTAAATAACGACAATTGTATAAGTATTATATGCATAGTGCATATTATAATCAAATACCTAGTAATATAATATTTATTAATCATTAATCTTAGTGGAATATTTAACCATTTAACATTATTTTGATAAGTCTGTGGAAATCTGACGATTATCTACTATGTACTCTATCAAAATTCATAATACATAAGAATGTTTACAATAATCGTTTATAATGACAGCGGTTGTAGTGACATTCCGGGTTTGATAAATATGAGTATCAATACATTTTAATCAGATGGCTTTATTTACATTTGTAAAATAATTACTTTTTTAAAATAATAAATTCATTATGAGTAAATACATTTTTTAGTAACCATGCTACGTCTTTTACGTTTTAATTTCAGGTAACCTGAAGTATGTTTTGTACGATAGAATAAAAATATATCCACATTTTCAGTAACGCACAATTCGGTCATAACACAATTTGTTTTTAAATTTAAAGTCAATGCGTTTACACAATTTTTATTATTTTTTATGATATAAAATAAAATATAACAAACAGTGTTTTTTAATTTATTTTGTTCATTTTATTATAGATAATTTATTAATTTTCTTTTATTCTTTAAGTTGTTAAGTATATCAGTTTACGAACCGGTTCTTTAATAATTTAATATCGTTAACCAAAAGTCTCTTTCCATACGGTGGATTTATAATTTCCGACAGTAAATATTATTTGTAGAAACTGTTAAAAATATAATGAAATAATGAGGATAAATAATTAATATAATAATATTTAAGTTTTATATACACATAATATAATATAACAAAAGTCCAAACAAATAATTGACAATACAATACACAAAGCACAGAACATGTGAATATATTTGTATATTAAATTATTAACCAAAAACAATTATATATTTTGCCAAACAAAAATAGTAATACTTGATAGTGTTTACAAAATATTATTAGTATATTATAGTTTTAGATTCTCAGCGAAGCGGTGATTGTATTAATTTTATAATCATGTGTTTTTTTTTATTTTTTTTGTGTTTGTCATCACGTTTTTGGGCAGCAAAAGTGCTTCGATTTTCTTCATCAGCATCTTTTCCGGTTGGAAAGTGAATTTAGTTGGTACTTTTGAGGGTTAAAATTAAAAATTTTCATTAGTTTTCAAACACGTTGGAAAAAACGGTAATTTTTACGCGAAGCCATTTTTGACAAAATCGATTTTGTTTTTTGGTGTAATACTAAAAATAATAACAGTAGATATATGAAATTTTCACAAAATGTTTATATAAGCAATTTTTATACACAATAATATGTTCAATGTATTTTGACATTTTTTGAGTTGTTTAAAGGCATGGGGTCGGGGTGGCGCAGTGGTCACGCAGTTGACTGCGATTCGGATAGTCATCAGTTCGATTCATAGCAAAGTGCAAAAAATTTGTGTGATTCTATTCAATTAACTTTTTTCCGTACTGTCGTCCGATTATATCATCCGGTTTTCAATTATATAGGTCTCACTCCACTGTGAGTGAAGACCGCATATGTCTCCTCTTGGAGAAAGGGGGTTATCATGCGTAAGTGATATATATATATATAGAAAAATAGATCACATGATCTTTCTACTACCCACTTGTGATAAGCATTGACGAAGTTCTTATGGTCGTTTCAATGAGCATTAGAAAAAAATTATAGGCATAATAATTTTTCTGATTTATTTTAGATTTTGAACGGAGCGATGATACACTGATTTTACAATGTTGTGTTTTTTTTTTATTTATTTTTTTTTTTTTGTGTCTGTCATCACGTTTTAGGGCAGTAACCTCACTCAACGCCCACTGTACAGCAGATCGGTACTCACTTGCCGACCTTTTTGTTATTGTTGATAAACATTTTTTAATCGGTCAAAAAATTTGAAAATTTAATACAATGTTCTTCATAACTTGTTATAAGTGAAAATCAAAAAAAAGTTGAGCGTAAGTCTCCAATAGTTTTTTTATAAGCGTCTAAAGTTAAAATTTCTACAAAATACGTAAAAAAAAAACAAAAATTTGACATAAAATCTATTATTTATATATAGACATTATTATAGTCTATACATAGTTTAAACGTCATAGTGCATTTTTTTACTACTTTTTACACTATAATCAATATTTTGGTGTCATTGGCGCGCATAATATAATATTATAAGTTATAATTTAGAACTATCGATCGACTCGTTTGGCCCGGTGGTGTCGAATGATATTTTATAATATTATGTAGTCGGATATATACGTATTGAATATAGAAAACGAGAAAAAACCGTTTTTGGCCGGTCCCTATTTTTTTTTTTTTTTAATGTTGGCGGTTAATATTTGACGGAACCTATAGCTTAACCCCGCACTAGTAACTCATATGGATCGGCCGACCCGCGCTGTGTGAAATCGAAAATAATTTTTCACCTACCTGAATTGTATTTATCGCATAGCTGTTTACAATATATTACACACTTCTGCGTATATACCTGTACCCGGGTAGTTATTCTGATACTACGGCAAAAAACGTTTTGCGTTTTGTTCGCAAAGAAAACGTTGGCGATATTATTATTTGTTTTTTGGAGCGCTTGCGGCCAACGACAAAACACCGTTTTCGAATTGTGCCGGATTTACGTTTAAGTCATGGACGTCGATAGAGTTAAATCAGTCTTCGGTATTATTTCTGTGCGAGTATTACGGTATTACGTCGTAACACGCACAGCTTTTTGGTTTAAGTCGTTTTTCAATAATGCGTATTTAATGATATTTAATTATTAGCTACAGTTATTATAATCGCCATCATGGACAACCGTTTTAGACCGCCGTAGCATAATAAATAATAGTAAAATAAATACATAATATGTACACATGGGTCTATAAATAATATTTATATTGCTATTATATATTGATATATTTTATAAAGTGATTTTATGAGAGTCGCCAGGGAATGATCATAATTTATTTTTTGAATTATTAAGTACGCGATGGAATTGAGTCAAAGAATTCAAATTTATAATATTCAAGGTTTTTTTTTTACTTATTAACAGATTGTAACGACTATGATTATGAATTTAGTAATATTAATATTTTATGAACCTAGACTTCTGAGAAATAAATGTACGACAGCGTTATTGACTGAATTTTACATTGGATTTATTGTGTAATATAATACGATAGGTACCTACTAACCTACAAAAGTACAAACTTTAATGTCGGAATTTTACACATAAATTATAACGGAACATCTGAAGTAATATAAACGAAATTTTTGTTTATGTAAATATTTTCATTTGAAGTGTCAAAATGTTTATGTGCAATTAAATGAAAACCATTATCCCGACGTTTGTTTGAAAACACTACTTTTTAAATTTATTATTCCGTTTAATTATTTAGAGAACTCTGTAAATTATTTTTAATACCGATGATATTCATTACATTAATCAACATTATTAACAATGAATTTGATTTTCTAACCATTTCCCGATCTGAAGCAAAATAATTAATATATATTACAAAAACGCATTATCGGTGACATGTGGATAATAAATCGTTTTAAAACCCAATGTCGCAGTGGTCCCCAAATTATTATTGTACGTCACTCAAAACAGTTCCCATGGCCCTTTCCGGATGTACTTGCGGGTGTTAAATGAAAATTTGAAATCTCATTGTGCTTGTATTATGATAGTACTTATATACAGTTATAATTTTTTTAAGCGCTTGTTTGAATCGTATAAATACGCTTGCAAACAAAAAAACACTTGCAATATTATACTAAAATTTATAATGTAGGCAATAGTGTTTCTTTGTTGTTGTCAACTATATTTTTATGTACAACTAGGCAACTATTAGCACTTGATTTATTCTATAAACGTTAATTCGGTATATTATTAACACGATTGATAATTTAAAAAAGGCATTGTAAAATGTAAAGAATATCAAATTATTCGATTTTATATATTTTTTTTACCAATATATTTTCTGATAGTGATATTTATAAGTGCTTAAAAATCATTAAAAATATATATGTAATAATTTTTTTTTGAATGATACGACTTATATTGTTAATTTATTTTAAGCAAATTTACATATAGTTCAAAGTTATATTAATTTACATATAAGTATCGATTATAATTTAAATTAAAGTAATTTAAATGAATAAATAAAGTTATTCAAATCTAATTATTTACTGTTGTTATTGACAAATAAAAATTATTATTATTAAACCTAAAACGTATATTCAAGAGTAAATTTTCTGTTTTATTTAAATTTATATCAATATTTATATGATTTAAATGATCGACGAAAAAATAATATTCATCATGCTACTCCTGCAATGTCGTTTTAAGTTTCACCTTCGTCTGTATGTATTTTTTGTTACATTTATATACATATTTAAATTGTATATAAGTTATACTACTACAAGGTAGTAATACTACCTTGTTAATTTGCACCCAGACTAAATATTTTTTAATTAAATTGTGTTTTAAGTATTTCAACTACACTAAAAATTTACAATTATAAAAGTACAAATACAAAACAAAACAATAGGCAATTCTTGTGAAATATAATGTTGTGTTAATGAATAAAAACGAAATTTAGCAAATTTTGCTTAATACCATGTCTTATGGTATATTAATATTGATTAATACGCATGTTAAATAGTAAAATACTATGATATGATATTTAATTTATATATTTTTTTAGATTTTGAGTCGAGTGAGAAATATTTTGGTCTTAAAATGGCGTGGGTGTTGTATTTTGTGTCTTTAATGACGTTTTAGAGCAGAAAACTTGCTTTAATCTTCAATATTCAGAGTGCGATTTCTGGTAGCAAATTTTATTTAGTTTGTATGATTTTATTTTGATTCAGAAAGGAATAATTAAATAGATGACTTGAAAAGTTCACTTAAATTCAAACTAAAATTTTATAGACATGATTACTATTTTGTTTTTTTTCTCAAAAGATTGAAAATTGAATTCAAGGTCCTTCATCATGTGTTATTCTTATAGACATTTAAAAATACGGAAAATACACTTGCACAATTTTTTTATAAGCGTTTCAAGTTTAAATTTTCAAAATTCAACTATAAAATAATGATTTTGAATGAATCGATTTTAGTTTTTCTGTTGCAACTTCAAGCGAATTTCTTGGTTTATTTATTTATGAATATAAATTTGTTATGAACGATGATATTTGGTTTTCGAGAAAACTAGGAAAACCTTTTTAAATATTATATGAATCGAGTTATAATTTAATATATATACCTATAGTAGTATTTGTAAAATATAAATAACTTCACAAGTGTTTGATATGATTGATTTGTTTGGTTTTAATTTAAATATTTTGGTTATTATTGTATAATTCGTGAGCCAAAACCTAAACAACCAACCAACGTTGTTTTGCTTTAACTCGTCATAATATTGTGTTTTTTCTCTCTCGATAGAAAAAAAAGGGGTCGCTGTAAATTGCTTCCCATTTTTAATTTTTTATGTAAATTGTGGCCCGGGTATATTTTGTACATACGTAAATTACGGCCTGGTTATAATTTTTCCTGCCTAAATAGTTTTTATTGATACGTGAATCACGTTTAATACTTTTTTTTTTGAAAAATCTGTATTTTCCTTCTCATTTTTCAGGTTTAGGACTGGCAATATAATTGTATAAATATTGGTATAATTAAAAATATTGGTTTTGCAGTTTTTTTGTTTATAATTAAAAAAATATGTATTAAAAGTAAAGTTTAAAGTGTCTACAAAAATATGTATGAATAAAATATATATTATTAAAAATTTATAATTAAAAAACTGATAAAAATTTGTAGGACAATTCCAGCACATAGTCTAACCTAGTAATTTTATTTGCTTCCAATTCATACATTTTGCCATGTATTAATGATACTTTTTCAGTCATTTTTTTACTTTTTGTTCCCTAATTTCTCTATGTAGTATACGTATCATATTGCTTGTTTTTTAAAATGCCAATGAAATTGAATGTTTGGGTGTGATGAATTGAATGAGTTGTTTAATTTTTTATGAAATGATTCACAATTATTTGTTATGCGCATCGTTGAGGATACAAATTCGGCCCATATCCTATTGTGGAAACTCTGCGTCGTTGTTTAAATATATTTCTAATATGTAGTTAGTAAATTGTACTATCCTATTATCATATGGTTGCAATACCATTATATCATACGCAAAACAATCTTCAACCATATCATGACTTCAAATAGAAAGTCCAAAAAATAATTTTAAAAAAATTACTTATACCAGTATTATTGTTTTTGTAATCATTACTTAATTCCAGTTGCTGTATTTTCCTGTACTAACTTTGACCAAGGTGAAATCTACACCCTTTTACTTTATTAGAAGGTCAAATATATCTTACAGCATTGTAAATAACCTTTTCAAAATTGGCATACAATCGAATAGGACTGAATTGTAAGTTATTTTTTTTTTGCACTCTATAACTAAATGTTGAAATGCCTGTAAATAGCATTGTGTAGTTTTCGAAGGTAGTAAAATATAAACGAGTGGAACATAAGACTGATTTATTGTACAATGAACAGTAAATAGTTGATGATATAATTTTGGACAACTTTTGAATGTACCATCTACAAATATAGTATTCGAATTGCATAGCATTTTTAAATTGTTTAAAGTATAGAGAAACCTATTATATTTGTTTCTTTATTATTAACTAATAAAATTGTTTCATTTTTATTTGTTTTAAATTTCTTGTTGTCAAAAATGTTGTGTGATTCCAAAAGAGCGGCTGGTAATTTTGGTAGGATAGAAACTCGAGCATTGTGTAAATTTCGTTTAATCGACTTTACGTTTTAAGTAGTTAAAGATTCGACATCAACATTTTTTAATTCAGACTGAATAATTGTAGATGGTCTGGTAAACATATCATCAACGGCTTTTCTTTTTAAATTGTTGTTAAGTTTCTATTGATTTATTATTTGTTCCGAAATTTTAAAATGACTGCAATCTTTAAAACTATCTATATACATATTATTATCATTAAATTAAAAATAAAACACACGATTTAACTGTGCAAAATCAATGTTGAATATCATTTTTTAGCAATTTGTGAAAACAAAATTTGAAACCATCAACTACTGTCAACGTTTTATTCCTTTCGCTTTTTATAACGTCCGTTTTTATTAGATTGAAAAAAAAAAATGTAAACTGTAGAGCAACGTAAAACCTCGTGTGTAAGACCTTCGATCAAATGCACACTGGCTACTACTAATATTATATTAGTGAACATATTATTATCTATATATTATTATTATTAATCAAATATTAATATTTATCATTAAATTGTACAGTCAACTGGAAATCGGATTATTCCAGGCCGCAGTTTACGTACATTCCAAATATACCCGGGATGCAATTTACATATCTTTAAAAAGCATATGGACCGCAATTTACATAGTATATGAAAATATGATCTTTTTTGGGGGATGCAATTTATCCACTCCGGAAAAATGTATTCCAATTTCGATCGATCGATCCAAGATTGTATAATATAATATCTAACCACCCGAAATCCTGATCAACGACCAAACATAATTATATTTTCGTAGTTCACGCGGAATAATCGGTTGTGTGGTTCTAAAAAGTGTTCGACTGCGTTGTTTGACATTTCGTGCGATGTACATTATACAGCGTGATCGTTTGTATTTGGAACGAATCCAATCGCGGGTTCTAATATATTATATATTATGCTCTACGTAGACGTTTACTATATTATATAATGTAATAATTCAATACTCGGTGGCTCGGAGACGCACGGGAGATGGGATTCCGGTTTATCGTCTGCGACTTATTTCCGGTCTATCCGTTCCACATATTATTATTATATTAACGCATTTTCTCGGACGTTTCCGTGCAGGTACTCGATATTATAATATATATAGTGTAGGGTATATAAGCGTTTGGTGTGTGCGTACATATGGAGTGTCGGAGGCAGACGTAGCCTTTTAAATTGGTAGGTATTTCGCCGCAGGACGTAACGCGAGAACGATCCAACCGAATTTCCAAAAAAATCGATTTTTATTCGATTCCGTTACATGGCGATCGCCGCCTGTCTCCCCGCCGCCGTTGCCGTAACGTGTGTTCTTTATATTATACAGAAAGTCGCGTGCATTAGTTACGAGTAAGAAACTCCGATAAAACAATCGGATCTACTCTCACTTTGTCGACTAGGTATGGTGAAGTTTTTCACCCAGCAAAATATTAAACGATATCTATCGACATAAATTCACAAGCAAGAACCCCACTGCTCTTAGGACCCTGTGGTAGACGAACACTGGCTGGGCTCTACCAGGAACTTTTTGGTTTTTTTTGTGACCTGCGCGACCCAGATCCGATCGCGATCGCCCCCGGACCGTATACGGCTGTCCGCTGCCACTGCCTGCAGGGCTACAACTGCAATCTCTCCTCGTTGCTGTTTTGCAAAATGTCTTGAAATTTTTCCGGATCACGTCGGTATCATATTATAATATGTATGCACCGTACCTTTTATAACTATACCGCCGAACACGACGGATTGTTGGCCGCCTCCGTAGCGCAGAAGAATTCGTGGCGCGCGCACGCCGGACGGACGGGAAGAAGACCGCGCGCGGCCATGCCAAATCCGAATCTAATTTTAAAAGCGACGCGTTTTACGGTGCGGTGTGTAAGAGTAGTAGCAGCAGAAGGTTGCCGACCGCTGGGCAATCAGGCCAGGTACGCGCGTGGGGTTCACTGTTTTAAAATGTAAAAAATAAAACTGTACGACGCGTATAAAATATAATGCACGTGTGTAATAGGTATATAAATATACTACGACGGGAGAACTAAAAGGCGAAAAACGAAAAAAATAATCCATATTAACTCGCGTACGGTCTTGACGCGGCCGACATGACGTACTTGCGCGCACACACGCGCCACGCTACCCACACGTCCCACACACCGTGAATTATATTTTATTACGATATTGTGTTTAATCATAGAGAAAATATTATAGACGTGGTTTATAGGTACCTAACCTATTATCATTGCTATTCGACCGCCGCGGCCCGTTAGTCGCATTGAAATACTATTTTTGTTGGCCAGTTGTTAACAGTTATTACATAGTTTACAGCGGTATAATGACAGGGGTTTGGTATAAATATATGTTACCGCACGAAATATGCGACGGGTAAACGGTTACATGATATATGTAGATCCTAGGACCCATCGATTCCGTCAACTACATATAGCATCGGTTCCGCCAGTATTGGTAATTTTGAAGCAACCTATATCGATTGCACCATGAACCAATTTTTACTTGTGGCCGTCCTGGTTACTCCTCGACTTTATTAGTTAAATAAAAATTAATTTACATTTGAAAAAATATTTTTTTCACATATACTTCCTATGATAGAATGATAAATTCGTTAATATTTTTTATAGTTATTACAAATTACAGTCAACTAATCATGGCAAATCAAACGTAGGCTTAAAGTTTGGAAATAATTTTTCACGTCTAAGTACATACAAAATAGACAGAGTATAAACAAAATTTATATTTATAATAGTTGAAAAATAATAATATATTTATAATCTACAAAATAATAAATCAGGCATCGATCATCTAATTATTAAAATCAAAATGTAATAATCAGTATACTATAAAATATAAATAATAATTCAACACGTATACATTTTCTAGAAATTAATTTTTCAAAATCCAGTTGTAATTAATACTTACACTTAAACCAATACAACTGATTTTATAACTTAACAGCGTGGTGTCTATTAAAAACAATCAATAAAATTATGATTTGCAATTTTTATTCAGTTAGTTCATATTTTCTCCATACTTTCCTGGTTACGTTGATATTACAGTTTATAATTAGCAGAATCGATAGGTTGTTTTACAACAATCTGTGCTGATGGAATCAATATACTTTTAGTCTTAATAAAAAAGGTCTGAAGAGTCGACGGAATCCCGTAAATTCCAATAGGAAAAAACCTATTATGTTTACCTTAAAATTATAACTTTCTATACTGTACAAGTGCATAACAAAATAAGTTTTAAAATCATAACATAGTTTTAACAATTTAGATTTATTTTTATTATCCATATATACAATACAAAGTAGTATGGACAATTCATTTTTTAGTACTCGTTGATTATTAAAAAATGAATTAAAAACTTCCAAGCAACACAAAAAGTTAACAAATATTGGTTGGTAAACCAGTGGTTTACATTAATTTTCATTATACAACGGGGTGTTAATATTTTTACGAAATACCTACCACCTAACCACCTAATCATCTATACAAAAAAAGTTTTATCAATTTTGTTAGATTATTAAAACATTTACAAAATAGGTTCGTCTCATAACGAAGTATTTCACTAGTCAATTTACCCGTCACTCAGTCACTCATCATCTATTTTTATTAAGGTGTCAATTGACACTCTTGTACCCTTTTGTGTGCGCCACTAACACTAATTATATTCAAGTTGTGAATTATAAGTCTGAATAAATTGGGAAAGAAATTGATTTAGTATCGAAATGTTGTAATTTACGTGTAAGAGTATGTTTTTGAACGTAAGAAATAGTAAAACTTAAGTTTTTTTAATTCGTGTATGAACTCATGTACGGTTGATTTTTGCCTGCCAAGTCTCATAAGGGAACTTACATTCATCCTGATAAAATAGTCAGCAAAAGCGTGTATTGAAATGACCGATCGTCACTCCCCTGTCTACCTCATCATCGAGGGAGTTGTTATTACAGCCCTGCTTCACCTGAGATTTTTGTATAATATACCATACTGTATAATGTATATGTCCCACTCAGTCCTCAATCTTCGTTTACAAATAATTAAACGTTCCTGAGCAAAGTATAGATGTCAGTTTATTACTGATGATGCTTTTTCGTTTCTCTTCCATGTCTTCGATCGAAACAGGGCCGATTAAATAATTTTATTTTTTATGCGTACGACTAATATGATCATTAGTACGTTCGACGCAATAAGTAAAATGTAATATATCATTATCAGCAAACAATACAGTGCACGAAAGACGTTAACTCTATAATGGTAAAATATTGTGTATGCATTATGCTTTTTCTACGCACTCGCAATAATTAAATTCGATCTGTGTCTCTTTTAGTCTTTTCCTTCATCGATTCATGATGCCACGTGGCACGTTTTATGGCATAGCATTATAATAATATCGTATATAACTGTGGATTAAGTCAACTCAAATTCGAACCAACGGACATTTTCATGTACCGCGTACACGACGTAAATACATAATACGAGTTGTACAATATAACATCATAATAGGTATTATTGTTATGATATATATATATATATAATATAGCCATCGCCCATCGGGTATGTCGGAATGAAATGTTATGTATTATTTTATATACCTACGATTTTCCGTGTCCTTATTGCCATTTAATTTCTCAGTGTGATTTATTTTCGAAAGAGACAGAGAGAGATAACGAACTCGTAAAATAAAGATTTTTTGTACCTACATAGAATATTAGATATGATATATAAATTATAGCTATTTATAGTTATTGACGAATGACGATGACGCATTTTCGCCCTCAGCAAATACTTGGATGTATGGATGTATCTACACCCACGCCTACCCACCTACACACACACACACACACACACACACACACGCGTGCGCGCGAATTTTGTTTTCACAGATTTCTTGTGTATACACTATATTCGTATAAATGCAAGGGGAATAACTTTAAGTATTTTTATTATGTGTACGGGATATGGCGGTGGTTACGAACTGAATGAAATTCAAGATTGGATTGCGTAATCGAATTCAATCAGTATCGTAAGTCGTTATTAAACTAATGGTTGATTGGAGACGGTATTATTATAATAAGTCTTATTAGTTAAAATATAATATATTATGTATAATAAAGCTGCAGCACAGTGTAGCGTACTATTTTTCGCTGCGGGTGTAGAAATTATATGTATTGAACTGATATCGTATTACTCCATAGCTTCGTACTTTAAAGTACGTTAAGCTCCATTCAGCGGTAGACCGCACAGTATTTCAAACAACTTGCCGTCATAATATTATAATAATACAACAACCGGAGCCGGCCTGACCTCCTACAACTCTGATCCGTACTGCAGACGGATTCGGTTTGCGTATATCAGCCGTATTATATTATGCATTCTACCGTGTCAGTCGTATACAATCACACGTCGGCAAGTTCTTAAATGAAGTTCAGCAGTTCAGCGTGAATCGTCATAATATGACGTGGTAAAAAAAAAAAAAAAAAACAACAAATGAATCATAGTTAAAAATTATTATTGTTCGCCACGCTGCAGAATTTTTTTCACGCGCGCCTGCCACGATTTATCGATTTTCGGAAACAGCACACGCCGCGCGCCGCTGCAACCTCGCAACCTCTTGCGTTTTTATTCCTTCCCCTCGACGTATATTCGTATTATACACATAGGTATTAAAGCGAAATCGCGTACTACGTAATAGTACGACTAAACGTGCACGACAGCTAAAATAGGAATTACGTTGATCGTAATCCGTTATAAATCCAATAAAACTGCGCATCGTAGGTATATATAAAAAAATATCAACGTCATTGAAAATATTCTTTTTTACATTATCGAAAATAAATAAGTTTTTTACTATTTTTTATCGTTGTGTATTTTTTTTTAAAGTTTTAACCACTTTTAATAGCAATATGCATTTTTTAAATTTCATATTCTAAAGTAGAATATGCTTCTGAGGATTTTGATACGTAAAAATCGAACTTTCAACTAGTAGTTAATCAGTTATAAGTATTTAAGATTATGATAAGCACTCCGGCCTGACCACATAAAATGTTGGTTCACTATTACACTTATAATATTAACTATTCCAGCTTGTTCAAAATTCACAGAAAAATATTTTGCTTCAAATATAAAATAAAAAAAACCCGATTAAGTTTTGAGTGAATTTCGTTATTGAGAAGTTAAAGTAATGAATGTATTAAATTCGAATTTAAATTCAAAAAATTATTGTATACCTACGAAAAATGATTTTAAGATAAGACGATGTGAAGATTAATGTATCAGCTAATATATTTGTGTTTTTTTCTTATTATTTTGAAGAGTATTGAAAATTTTCTACTTTTAATCCAACTAGAGCTAAATTCTACTGGAAATTACCCTTAAAAATGAAGATAGAACCATTTTTTTTGCTCTAAAATATGATTATAGATATTTACAAAAATAAATAAATATATTTAAAAAAATAAAACACTACAATGTAAAACCAATACATTCAGTATACGCTTTGCTCAGAATTTAAAATAAGTATATTGTCATACTAAAAATTAAAACTTACAAAATGATAACAAAACAAAATAGTTTTGTAATGACATCAAATAATGTACAATGCGTAATAATCTCATATTGTAAAAATCACCTCTCGTTAGCTGTTTCTCCAAAAGGTTATATACGTCATGTTTATACATACGTGTTAAGTATAAATAAAATTTATCAATTTATTTTAACTCGCTTTTGTGTTTGCTCATATCCAATAATGAGTATACTTTTGGCATGTTAGACTTTTGAAACTTATTGGAATATATACTATTATTATTTTTTATTATATTTTGTAATTTTTGTGTCGTTTTGTCGAACCGAATACTGCACCGGTCGTTTTTTTTACGAGTATTCAGATTGCGGGGAGTTTGAAATGACATATATAAAATTAATATACCTTCACTACGTTTTAATTTGGTTTCTTTGAAAGAAGTTAATTTTGTGCCTGCATGATGCTCGTATATATATATATATATATATATATATTATCATTCGAGAAATAAGAGAAACAAAAAATATTTGTTCGTAATATTTTCGTCATTCCTTTGTGCCTTTATGGCTTTATCCTTTGTTCGTTTTCTGCACATTTTACAGATGACTTTACATCTTAATAAATTATGTTTGAAATATTAAAATTATCCATTTTTGGATACAACATATACAGGGTTGTTTTTTAAACATGCTCATCCCCATTTTTTCTTTAATAATACATGTATTCAAATTCTGATTTATAGAATTTTTAAGTAATATTTTTAAGTGATATTTTTTGTACTATTTAAGAAGTGTCCTGTGGTGATACAAACCTCTATTTTTCTATTTTTACTACAAATTATTTAGTGGATGGTTTTCTTGAACATTTTGATGCATCTAAATAAAAGTTTTAATAAGTAGTTTCTGAGTTATTAAAATATTTATACTATAAGGATCTTTAAAAAAAAAAAAAAAATGGTTTTGCGAAAATAGAAATTATAAGTAATATTATATGTAGGTAGTATCAATAAATACTACCAAGTACAATAGTACTCAGTCCATTTTTTACAAATTATTTATATTGATAGATCTATATATAATTATTATTAATATTTTCAAATCATCTAAGCCCCATATCTATACTTAACACAATATCGTAGATATATTATTCTTAGTACACGATATTATACAACTCAAAAACTACTCGTTTAAATTTTAAATTTGATACATCAAAATTCTAAAAATAAATATCTGCTGAATAATTTAAAGAGAAAAAGAGGGTTCTTATTTGAAAAACAGAAGTTTATATTGTCATATCATCATCTTTAAGTGGTACAAAGTGTACCAGGTCTTCAAGTGCATTTAAAAATTCTAAAAATGAGAATTTGAACATATACATAATTTAGGGATAAAAATAGGGTGAGCATGCTTAACAAATCATCTTCTATGTAATATATTACGTAAAACAAATTTCGTCTATTTGTCGTCTCACACAATTTATACCTTATCGGCGCGCGGTTTACGCCAATGTGTCACTCCGTGTCACGATAATATTTATAACTATATTATCATCACCTTGGAACATCATTCTAATAACCTCATCACTCAGCTTTATTCCAATGAACTTCCAGGCAACCTAGTCAGATGTGTAAAGCGACATAGAGATTTTCTCAACATATAATTCGCATATCTACATCCATATTTTAATTTAACTACTTATGTTCAGCTGATTCTAATATGAAACGCCTTCACGTTTTTTCGCCGTTTTTATATAATATTGTATCATAACATTTACTCATTTTACACATAGATTGTAAACAATCTTAATAAACGATTTAAAAAAAAAAAAAACTTTATCGACGCCTGTTATATTTTACTCGTAAAAGTATAATACACTGTCCCCATTAGCTGTAGTTTAAAATAATGTCTCACATAACTATTATTTATAGTCAACGTTGTATTATACATATATACATATTATACTATTTACGTTTCGTATTATATAATAATATTGTTACGGTGTGATCGATGATAAAGGTGTTTGCTTTTTTTTTCGAAACGTTAGGCAATAAGGGAGTGTAATGTATAGGTGTATGAATAACGAACGATGGCACACAGAATAATATATAGTTTTCTGTGTTTGCGAACACACAAGGCCGGGAAATTTATGCCACCTCGTATGTAGTATAGTGTAACACAAGGGCGTGATATATTTAAAAATATTCGGCACCGTGTAGTATTAAATTATAAACGCGGTTGGTGGTTTTTTTTCGATGGTATACTTACCTGTTAAAAATTGATGAGATAATTATGGTGAAAATTAATTTTTTTTTTACCACAATGTTTTTAATAATAATATATGTAATGGATGAGCGTATCTATTGCAGCACAACACATGTCGATACAACTACGTACAATGCGCGTGTAATACATAATATATAATAATATATAATAATATAATATGTATATAGGTAGGTACAACCATAAAAGTTGACCACGTTAATTAATGTATGGTTCGTTAAATGGATCATTTGGTGTTATTAAAAATGTACGTAATATGACGAAAACAAAAATTCAATAAGTATATGTAAGTATTTTATTATTCCTAATTAAAAAATGAACATTTTTTTATTTTTAAACACCCGCATGATACCTAATTTATCGGTTTTGTAATTAATGTCTGTATAACATTAATAGGTGCCATAGAATATTATAAAGAATTTTCGTTGGTTTATTTTTCAAATATTTTATTCAAATTCGGTACACCTACGGTTTTTTTCCACGGGAATTGCTTTGAATTATAACATAATACCATTCGCTCAATTTTAATCTACATAATATCTAATTCTCGGCAGAACGTCACGGGGAAATAAGTACCTAACATATATTCGCATTGTCAAAACATTTGCAATAAACAATGGGGAATAAATTATCAATATGCCTACGCTTTACGTGGAAACTGTGCATCGACTCCCAATGAACAACTAACCAACTTCGATACTTGATCGCTATTGCTCTAGATGTATTTATATATATACTTACAACACTTCTGTAGAGTAATTTTACATAATTACTTATGATTCATTGTCCATGCGTGTACGACAGAACAGATTTCCGTGAAAATCCAATTTCAAGCACCAGAACAATACCGTATCATGACTTGTTAAGAGTAGAAATCCGTTAATAGGACCAAATTATAATATTCCCTCATATCGCCTCACGAGACATTGTATAAGTACAAAATTATGCATATTATAACATTTATTGTAATTTAATCTCTCGTTTTGCGGCTGTGTTCTGTGGTAGTAGGTAGGTATACTTACCGAATTAAACAAACGAAATGTTTTTGTTTTTGAAATTGGATATTTTTCAAAATATATATATTATTGTATTATATTACACGTATGGTATATAGTCTATTACTTTATATTATTATATATAGTGTTGAAAAAACTTTTAACGTGTTTCGTTTGTTTTTTTTCCAGATAAAAACCATTAATATTGTGTTGAGAGTGACGAAATGCATAAGTAACATTAATTGCACGTCAATCAACAACATATAAAACAACAAGGTATTATATATACGCCTAAATATATATATATATATTATACAATTATAATACTTTATAAATATTGTTATAAAATGATAATTTCGTAGAAACGCCGACCCGTTATGATTTAGTGTTGTGAACAATTCTAAAATATATAATTTTTTTAAGTACAACGTAAATTTATGATATTTAGAATGAGTCCAAATGCCACAGACTCAAGTACCATACTCAGGGAGGAGAGGAAAATGCCCAACGGTTGTGCAAACGGGTGGTCGAGCATGTCGGATTCGGCCGAGGAGCAGTGTTGGAAAGGTCAAGCGTTTCTCAAAATTAACGAAATCGTCGGCCTAATCAAGTACTACGGTTTACGGGCATACATTGTATTTTGGCGTAAGTGTAAAATAAATATATAATCATATGTCACACGTAGATATATCATACCTAGCAAAAACCGTCGTGTTGGCGGTTTGCGTTCATCCTAGAAAACTGTTATTTTAGATGAGTTGTCGATGAACCCGAGGGTGAGGAGTAGTCCGTTCAGTCCACCGCCCGCCGACGAATTGGTCTTGTCAGCTGACGATGTATTCTCCACGAGGCGCCGACGTATATTTTTCATGAGTATCCATTTGCTGGCTTTGGCCGGTCTCTACTTTTGTATTACGGGCCAGGTGAAGCTATACACTGTACTATTTGGTAAGTGTTTAGATTTCTAATACACAGGTGATTCACTAAGCATGCTCACCATATTTTTTTCTTTAATATTGTATTTGTTCAAAAATCTGATTTTTAGAATTTTTAAATATAGGTACTCAAAGCCCATTTTTTCAAATTCTTGAGATTTCTTGTACTACTTAAGGAGTACCCTGTGGAGATACAAACTTTTGTTTTTCAAATGAGAACCCCTCTTTTCTACTGTAAATTGTTTAACGGATAATTTTTTTTGTTCAACATTTTGATGTACCTAATTCAAAATCCGAAAGAATAATTTTTAAGTTATTTAACTTTGTGTATTGAGGATAATAGGTCCATGATAATTGGTTTGGAAGATTTCGAGGATTTGGACAATTTTAGCACCTAATTAATATTATCCATCAACATCAATAATTTTTAAACAAGGTTCAAGTATAATAAATACTGGATCTAATATTACAGATATTTTTTATTTTTGTAAAATCATTTTTAAGAACTATTATTCTTAGTATATAAACATTTTAATAACTATAAGAAACTGCTCGTTCAAATTTTGAATTAGACACATTAACATTTTCAAAAAATGTATTCACTAAAAAATTTAAAATAAATAAAAGGGAGGGGGTGTGATTTATTTGGAAAATAAAAGTTTGTTTCACCGTGGAACACTACCTAGTTAAGTGGTACAAAAAAACCTAGGAACTTGAAAAATAGGCTTTGAGTATATTTAAAAGTTCCAAAAATCAGAATTTGAATGAATTTATTATTAAAGCTAAAAATAGGGATCAACATGCTTGGTAAATCACCCTGTATAAACATGCATTTTTCAATCATATATTGTCACACAACACCAACGACGTTCGATAAAAGGTATGGTTTGTCGTTTGATGCAGTTTGGGGTTGCGAGGGGGCGGGGGGTGAGGATTGAGCTTAAGATTCTAGTCGGGAATTTTTTTTTCTTAGTCTTTGAACTATATACAAGTGAAGTACAAAACAAAGCTTTTCAAAGAGTTCATAAAATTAAAAAACATTCTTAAATGTAAAATAATAAATGAGATTGATAGAAATGCAAATAAAGTTGTAGTATCTATATACAGTAAATTCTTATTATGTCGAACGTCGACATCTCGATTTTTCGTTATCTTGAACTCAAATTAATCCCCTTGAAATAATTACCATTGCAATAAAACTCGATATCTCGAACTTTTTTTTTGTTCTTCTTGAGCTTCGGCATAACGAGAGTTTACTGTATATGTATAAAATTGAAATTGAAATCTTTGTTACGGGTTGGCTTCGAAACTACTTATTCAATCGTCGCGCAATTTTTTTTTAAATTAAAGAGGACATCACAGAACAGGTTTTAGACATAAATTTAGTTCGATAAAGTTAATAAATAATTAATTATTATTAATTAAAATAAATGTGTAAATTGTATACCTATAAACATATTGTGCAGCATGGTGGCCCGCGGGTTTCTAGCTGCAACCTGACCTTTGTGATTGTCAAATTATGTGTTTGATGTCGGCGTGTAGATAAGAATTGTGCCGAGAAGTTTATCGATAAAAATAATCTTGTGCTATCATGTCGGTTACGTAGAGGCCCAAACATAATATACCAAATGTTCGTATTAATAACTTTTAATAATATAAATTTAAACGATAAAATGCATGCCATTGACATAATAAATTAATACACATACTTATTTTACAATCGTTGTCTATCCGTTAAGATTTCAATACAATAGTGCAATGTTCTGAGTCATTACGTTTTTTTTTTCGTTTATATCGATTAGTTTTAGTTGTTAATTTTGAAGAATTTTTGTTTTATTGGTTGCATAATGCCTGATTTCGCCGCAAGTACTCCATGTTCAAAAAGTGGGCACCCACGATTCACATTACATAGGATAAGAGAAATAGCTAAAATAATTTTTGTCGTTAATGATGTGGTATTTAGTTTACATATTATAATTTATTACTGTAGAAGATAATTACAATTTACCAGGAGATGGCCAATCCTCCTAACTAAAATATTAACATAATAAAAATATTAAATAACCTAATATATATATTTAAAGAAATATATAGGTATATGCATATATACAAGGAGACAAGTGTATATTGATATTAATAAGTGATCTACTCGATACAATAAATAAAGGGGGGGACGCTGAGCTGCTGATGGTGGAGATAAATCCTGACGAAGAGCTTGACAATGATACTTAACCGAATTAGCTGTAACTATTCCAAAGTCAGAACTTGAAACCTTGGCGTGGGATTGGGTCCACTGAGCTGCGGAAATGATCCCTCTTGAGCCGAGTGCAAATTTGGCTTGAGTTGCTTATCGCTAGCTACGATGACTCCACTGACGGCAACTAAACAGTTAAATTATTGTGTAAAGTGGGGAAGCAACAAAAAAAATGCACAAAGACAATAACCATGTGGTTTTATATATGGATCTAGGAACAACAACAACAATATTCGCTGAACAATGAACACATACAACAATAATAATAACAAAAAAAAAAAAAAAACAACGAAGAAATCGCTGTCCAAACTAGACGGCGATGATTGGCGTTGGTGTTTGCACTCAATGTCATTAAAACTGGCAAAGAAGCAACGACGATAGTATAACCAGCTGTTGGAGTACGAATAATGTCCATAAAGAGGAAATCAAACTTGGGCGCTCTACAAATGGTGCCATGAGGATGCGCTTATCTAGGAACAGTCATTCACAAACGTACGATCCAAATATAGTTGAAGTTGAAATTAATAAAATGTCCGCCTTCAATTATAATAAATCAACTGATTATAGAAATATAGGAACTATAGGAAATATAAATTTAAAGTGAAACTTCTCTCATACATTGTAATGATCTAAAGAACCACTTGGTTTCTTCTGTACAAGAGGAAAAGTTTTATTGGCAGAGATTGCTGATGTACCGGAACCATTAAACAGTCTTTTGAATCATTCTCATCAAACATTTTCTTGATATAATTCGTGTTTACAATTCTGTTTTTCAAATGACGTCATTCGGTGCCACTGAAATCAGACATGTAGATTTCATACCTACATTTAAGGTTCAGGGTGAAGTCTATCATTTAGCTGGAACTCTTTTACCAAACAATCTTGACGAACCAAAGTTTATGCAAATATATTTCATGAGTAATTCGACGAGCGAAGTACAACGGCGAATGTCGATAGCCCTAAATACTTACAGAGAATTATATGCGATTTGCAATATTTATTACATTGTCACAAACCTTATATGAGCAGCTTCAATAGTGCTTTCGAAGTAATGCTATCAAATAAAGAAAATTTTCAAGTCATTATCAGAGCTGACTGTGCGCCATAGACAGAACACAGAGTTCGTTACAATACATCTCAAATTGATTAGGTAACCATATTAGTTATTGGGCAAGAATTTAAAAAAATAGATATCGTTTTACGAGCACGACATAACACTCTAAAACGAGTCAGTGAAATACACCGGTCTTACGATGTACTACAGTACCCTTTGATATTTAGTCATGGAAAAGGTGGTTATTCAATTAATGTACTACAAGTTCATCCAGTAACAAGAGTTCCTCAAAAAAAAAAAAAAAACTGTGTCGGTAATCGATTTTTACTCATACAAACTTCAAGTCAGAGAAAATTACAATAATATTTTACTCCGTTGCGAGAAATTATTCAGTTAGTGTATTGTCGATATATATGCTAAAATTAAATTCGAGCGGCTTTAATTTTTAAGAGTGAATCAAATTAAATTACGAGCAGAAAATTACTATATGATTGCTGCAACATTACTACAAAATGGAAAAACTGCTCACGCAACTTTTAAATTGTCTTTATATTTGCAAAGCCAAGAGCGTTAATTTTGTAGTATTTTAAAACAAAGTTCCTTAACTAAAGTTCTTAAAGAAACAACGTTTATTGTATGGGACGAATCGACGATGGCAAATAAAGGTGAACTCTTGATCGTATACTTTGAGATTTTAGAGCTGACAAACGTCTGATGGGAGGTGTTGTGAAACTGTTTACTGGTGATTTTCGGCAAATATTGCCAGTTGTGCCAAAAGGTACAAAAACTGATGAAATAAACGCTTGCCTTAAATCGTCGTTTCTATTAGCTTTTGTCAAATGTTTAAGACTGATCATAAATATGCGCGTGCATTTGGGTGGTGGTAATAATGTAGCACAGTTTTCAAGAACTCTTTTGGATATAGGAAATGAATTAATAAATATGGATATGGATTAAATAATGATGGTGAAGTACTAATAGAACCAAAATTTGACTTGCGTCACTAGACAAGAAGAATTAATAGCTTATGTTTACTCGCAAGTCATTAAAATTTCAAAGAAAACGGATGATTAGTTACGCAGTTACGCAAACGAACGATTTTAGCACCTAAAAAAGGATTCTATTACAAGTGTAAATAACAGAATTCTTTTAATGTTTCAAACCCATCAACAAACTTATCTATCTATTGATAGTCTGACTGATCAA
The DNA here is from genome assembly GCA_014851325.1 of Pentalonia nigronervosa. Lineage (NCBI taxonomy): Eukaryota > Metazoa > Arthropoda > Insecta > Hemiptera > Aphididae > Pentalonia > Pentalonia nigronervosa. The sequence goes on from JACXSJ010001338.1 coordinate 24,489, forward strand.
GATGATGTTATTGATATTCCAATTGAAGTTTTGAATTCTTTAAACCCATCAGGACTTCTTCCGCATAAACTTAACTTGAAAATTGGAGCTCCAATAATACTTATGAGGAATTTAAATGCACTGAAATTATGCAATGGTACTAGATTACGGAGAGTAACTATGCAGAGGAACATGATTGAAGCTAAAATTCTTTCCGGCTTAGCCGAAGTCAAATTGTTTTTATTCCCAGGATACTGATGATTACTAATGAATACCTGTTTGAATTTAAACGAGTCTAATTCCTTATAAAGCTTTGTTTTGCTATGTCCATCAATAAGGCAGAGAGACAGGCACTGAGGGTCGCAAGTCTTGACATCACGAATTCCTGTTTTATTCACGGACAATTTTATGTTACTTGCTCCCATATCAGCTCGGCAAAAATCCTATATGTGTACGCGCCTCACCAAAGAACAAAAAAATATTGTTTACAAAGAAATATTGTAATCTTAATAGAAATATGTACAGAGATATTACATAAATTAAAGGATTATAATAAGAAATTAAAGAAAATAGTAGTTTTTCAATCTCATTTTTTTTTATAAAACAGTCAAATACCTCACGGGCAAAGCCGGGTAATTCAGCTAGTATATTGTATAGTGACATAAAAAACATCACTGTTTGAAATAAAACGGTTTATCAAAATATATTTAGTTTATTACATATTGTTGGTTTGATGCAGTAAATTTGATAGTTATCAGAACGTACTTTATGCAAAATCGAGTGCATTGTTAAAAATAAATTAAAAAAAACTATGTTTAAGAATCACGGTAACAAAAGACAAAAAATAATTTTCAATCTAAACGAAATAATTAAATATAAAATTTATTTGTAAATTATAAAGTTGGCAGTCAGTTAATATAATATCTAGTGGTCTACCAATTTACAAGCAATTTTCTAACATGATTACTTTTTTTATGGTTTGTACAATAAACAAACCAAATATTTTTGTGCTATTCTTCAAATCGCGATGTTTATCACAATGTATGCATATATTAACGACTATAATAACTGCTATCGAGAATAGAAAAAACTTGATCACAGCGAGTCAAATACTTCAATGGGTAATTTTCATGTAAATGGTATTTAACAAGTTTCTTTAGATAATATTTAATATAAAAATAATATTTTCTTTCCGCTGTGACATTATGTTATGTTGTATGATTTTAAATTCATAAAATATGTAAAAAATTTCATTGAAGTGATTAAACATGTAATAATAAATATGTATACTGTATAATATATTAAAATTTATGTAATGAAAAACTAAAAATGTCAAAAAGTAAAATCGTTGGGTAAAGTGTAAATAAAAAATTAAAGTTTTGTTTTTAAATTATTCTTTGATTTCGAAAGAATGTAGTTAGGTACGTAATTTATTTATTTAATTTTAATGAAAGCATATTTGCAGAGGGAAATAAGGTACAACACAATAATTCAGATATACAAATACAAATATTATGTTTGAAAAACGTAATTTAATGAATTAAATAAAACAAAACTCTAAATTACTAAATGCGTTTAAAGGACCTATTGGAAGTTGATACCGTACGATTGGACAGTTACTTATACAATTTTAATTATGTGCGTATCGCAATTAAATTAATTTATAGCTGCAGTGGTTCCCAGCCTTTGTAGATATACGCCCCCTTTTAAGAGTCACCAGGAATTATGGCGCCTCCATAAATTTTACTGTAACAAATAAATATATAAATTATACGATTTTATCCATAGAAATAATAATAGTTCATTTTCATCCATACGTATGTGTATGTACTGATATTTGAGATGTTTTTTTTATTGTATTAATAATATTACAACTATAATTTATTATATAGACTGTAGAGCATTATTTTTTTTTAGTAGAAATCAGGAAAAATATTTAACTTCAAGCCATTTGCCCACTCGTCCCGCGGTGAACATTTAGAACGCCCACGTGTACTGACCGGGCAACACTGAGTAGCTTCCTACTCACCCGATGTCGAATTTATTGTCTCATTCCTTTTTCGTCCAATACAAAAATACTAATAATAAATAATTCAGTGTTCGGCGAGTTACTATTGAAAAGTAATGAAGTCACTTTAATATCGTTACTATTCGAGATTAATTGTACTTTATTTTTCAATAAGAAAAGTAAGTTAGTTACTTAAACGTTACGAAAAACTTGAGGAATAAATTATCAAAAATAAACAATTATAATCTATATATTATTTTCGGTACTTACGAAAAATTCGAACGAAATTAGTAATTACGTAACGCGTTGAAAAACGAAGTAATGTACTAACGTCACTACAATACCGCTTTTCTTTTGTTACGTTCTATCCAACACTATGTATTAATTATAATAGGTATCAAAAATAAAACGAATTTTGGATAAAAAAATGTGTTTACCCAATTCGGTTCTATCATGATCATTTTTATTGCTACCAGTTTTTGATTTTTTTTTGTGTGGTTACACTGCAGGTTTTATTAATTTGTTTTTTTTAGTAAATATTATATTTTTTTGAATGGACACTTTATTACTAAGATAACTCGGATAAGTGATAAATAATTTTAAGTAAAACGATTTGTTTGGTATTAAAATTTTAAATAAATTATTATTTATAACTTGTAAATAATAACAATACCTACAATTATGAATAATAATTAACAAAGAAATATTAATTGCCATTATTTGTTGCTAATCTTATTACTTGTATATTTCTTCTTATTTATTTGGATTGCAAGTGGTTAGCGGGTAAAATAATTTTAGTATGAGTATACAAGTTAAATATGTCCTATTGGCTACTACGCTGTTAGTAAATTGTTTCTTTATATTATTTATTACATTTAAGAATAATAACCGGCATCGTCACCGATACCGAAAACCGAAAAAGGAATTTTTGGAACGGGGAAAAAATCGGAATCAATAATTTTTCAAGCCGTGGCTCATGTTATTTTTATGTTGTATTTTAGTTTCTACTTTTTAAAAGTTTGCTGTAGAACTTAAATTATTAATAGCCTGCTAATTTGACACACGTTTGTTCTTGATAATGATTATAATATTTAAACCGCCGTCGATAATAGTATGGAAAAACATATTTTGTCTAAATCCACTGAAAATAAACGTCATTACATCCCACGTGTGCGGCCGTCACGATAACATCAAAATAACAGCCGATAAAAATTAGGACATTATAAAAGTTTTGACGGGACCTTTAATTATAGGCCCGGCGGTTATGTCACTACAGCCGCGGTGTCGCGTGTGAATGATTTCGACAGCACATAAACGAAAAATAATTTTAAAAAATAAGTGAAAAACCTCGATTCGTTTTGTATTTGCAGCAATGGCGGTCGGCACGATGTCGTCGATCGGCGTGACGGCCGGCGCGCACAGGCTGTGGTCGCACCACGCGTACAAGGCCAAGCTGCCGCTGCGCATCATCCTGGTGCTGTTCCAGACGGTCGGCGTCCAGTACAGCGTGTACAACTGGGTGCGCGACCACCGGCTGCACCACAAGTACACGGACACGGACGCGGACCCGCACAACTCGAACCGCGGGTTCTTCTACTCGCACGTCGGCTGGGCGCTCATGATGCCGCACCCGGCGTTCGAGTCCAAGGTGTCGTCGGTGGACATGACCGACATGGAGTCCGACTGGGTGGTCATGTGGCAGTACAGGCTGTACGCGCCGCTGGCCGCCGTGTTGTCGTACGCGCTGCCCACCGTCGTGCCGTGGTGGCTGTGGGGCGAGGACCTGCTGGTCGCGCACCTGGTGGCCGCCCAGCTCCGGCAGGTGCTCACGCTGCACTCCACGTTCCTCATCAACAGCGCCGCTCACATGTGGGGACTCAAGCCGTACGACAAGTGAGTGCGACCGCCGACCACCTACGTCATGTGCTCGCGATATGTACCGATCGCGGTATACGGTTAGGCTGACCTACGCATTTCGACCGCAACGTATTTGAGATACATTAGTTCTTTTACACGGTTGTATCCCGTTGCAACACAACGTTTGCGGAATTTTTATTTTTACCGTAATCGTTTTTGAAGTGTTTTACTTTTTTGAATGGCATCATACATTTTTTTAATTAATATTCCAAAGTAGAATATTTTTTGGAATATTTTGATCTATAAAAATCAAATTTCGTAAAAGTAGTTCATTAGTACTTCTATTTAAAGTTCTGATGAGGGGAGTAGTGGATCAACGTTTTGCGGTGTACCGCTGTAACCCTTGCACCATTCCGCCCATTTAAACTTTAAATACTTATAACTCACAAACTAATCGCTCATAATTCACAGAAGTACTCAAAGGAATGTTCTGCTTTGAAATAAGGAATAAAAAATACATGTCATTAAAAAATTAAGAAATTTAAAAAAATGCCTTAAATATATTACAAAAAGCTAATAGTTTGTGAAATGATGAGTGTCTTACGTTAAATGGATCACCTGGTATACCTAACCTACGATATCAACGATATTTTGCAGCCTACTTCGCAGGGTCATTCACCGCAAGCGTGTGTGCGGTTCACCCCCTTTTTTATAATAATTTCATGAATTTATTTTTCAAATATTCTGATTTTTATAACTTTTAAATATATTTATGGATGGCCATGTTTTTAGATACTTAGATTTTTTATACTGTTTAAAAGCAGCGTCCTGTACTCCGGTGGAGATACAGACTTCTTTTTTTCAGACGAGGTTCATATTCCTCTCTACGCACATTACTGTTAATTAGATGATTTTTATGAACATTTTGATGCATCTAAATCGAAATACGAACGGGTAGTTTTTGAGTTATATGACTTCGCGTATTAAGGATGATAGTTTCATTTGATGATGAGCTATGATGATTTAAACATTTTAGTAATTAATATTATTCCATCAACATTTTATAATTTGTAAAAATTAATGGAGCATATTAAATGATATATTATCCAAAATTACATCTATACATTATATTATTTTTGTAAAACTATTTTTAAAGATTATTATTTTTAGTATATACATTTTAATAAAACAGGATCCATTTATTCGAATTTTGATTTAGATATATCAACATTTTAAAAGGATTGTCTATTTGATAATTTACAGTAAAAAAGTTCAGTTCTCGTTTGAAAAAAAAATATTTATTTCGCCTCATCATACTCCTTAAATGGTATAAAAATCAAAAAAATTGAAAATATTGTTATAATGTATATTTTAAAACTACAAAAGTTGTAATTTGAATAAACACAAATGAATTAAAAAAATGTGGGAGTTCGCATGTTTAGTAGATTACTCTGTATATCGTCATCATCGTTATGATACATAATAATTAGAGTTTTGGATTTAATGCACTGAAAAATCTTAAAAAAATACATTTAAAATTTCAATAAATGCAGAATAAAATGTATTATAAATTCCGAAAAATACACTTAAATAATCAAATACCTACGTCAAAATAAAAGTCTAGAAAGAAATGCTTTATAATAAGTTAAAAAGTAAAATAATTTTCATATAACATTAATAGAATTGTATTTATTAAAAACATCAATAAACATAGAAGTTAAAGCGTATAAAAATTAATAATTACAAAAAAAGAAAACAAAAATGTGCATTTTCCAATAAATGTACAACGCTATTAGTAATACCTAATGTCGTTCTGAATTATCCGATCGTAATATTGGTGCTACCTTGATCAATGTGACATTCTCTCGTTAGTCGAGTCCATAAGCTATTTATGAGTTACCTATCTATGATACTATGGTAATAAATGATCATGGATCCAAAATATCGTCGTCTTTTAAACGGCGTTATTTCTGCAGATTTACATTGATTGGATGAAATGTCATATTCGAAAGTGTATTATGTCGTACGACGGCGTACGGTCTACAGGGTGCGTCCCAAAAGTCATGAAATATATATATGTTTATTAACATTATATGTATATTGTATTAATAATTTTCAAAGTATTGCCCATGAGCATCTATACACTTTTTCCACCGACTCTCCCATGCCCGGTACACTCCCTGGAAGGCTTCAACGGGAACCTCTCTTAAAGCTGTGGTCACGGCCGCTTAGATAGCTTCAATGTTGTCAAAATGGTGTCCTTTGAGTGCGGTCTTGACCCTCGGGAACAAAAAGAAATCGGCCGGAGCTAGATCAAGACTGTAGGGTGGCTGCGGTAACGTTGCTACGTTGTGCTTTGCTAAGAACTCACGAACACGCAGAGACGTGTAGCTGGCCGCATTGTCGTGATGCAGCACCCAGGAAGCTGCAATGTCTGTTCGCGCGCGGATGACCTTTTTTCCTCAGTCTTTCCAAAACATCAACGTAGTAAGCAGCATTAACGGTCTATTCTTGAAGTAAAAACTCTTTGTGGACCATACCTCTGGCGTCAAAAAAAAACAATCAACATTGTTTTCACTTTGGATTTGCTCATCCTCACCTTTTTTGGTTTCGGAGACACCGAAGTGTGCCATTCGGCACTTTGGCGTTTCGTCTCTGGGTCATACTCAAATGTCCACATTTCATCACTGGTAATAACACTGACGAAATAATCAGGTTTAATTTCCATATTCGACTTCAGTTCTCTCGCGATCAACACTCGATTGGCCTTTTGCTCGTCCGTCAACAATTTGTGAACCAGTTTGGTGCCAACCTTTCGCATGTTCAATTCGTCCATAATAATGCAATGCACAACGGTTTTTGAAATAATCAGAGTGTCAGCTAATAACCTAACACTCACTAGACGATCAGAATTCAACAAATCACGCACACGTCTCACATTTTCATCGATTTGGCTGTTTGAGAGCCGTCCAGAGCGGTGGTCATCTTCCAACTCTTTCTGGCCCTCCTTAAATTTTTTCACACATCTTGTAACTTGCACATACGATAGAGCAGACTCCCCGTAGGCTTGCCTAAGCAATTCGTAAGTTTTGGTAGTTTTTTTGTCGAGTTTTGTGCAGAATTTGATCTCCAACGTTGTTCGAAGGTATTTTCCATTTTAATCGTGACGTAGTCTCAAAACATGGGTGTACTTAATCAATGATACTGACGCAACAGATATTTGGAACAGATTGACGTTTGAGGCACTGTGAGAGAGTTTCCCACACAATCTCCAACCGGTCCGAACATGTCACGAACTGTAGAGGCTCGACAAAAAAATATATTTCATTACTTTTGGGACACACTTTGTAGAACAAAATACTTACTTAGTGCATTTTTATAGCCTTCGTCGACACACTACATCAACCACTGTCCATGTACACGTGTATAATAGAAAATTAATTTTTTCCTCGTTTTTCTGTTTATTCGGGCCAACTAGGCCGCCGCCGCCACAGCGTAAAAATAACGATTTTCGGAGGCGGTACGACAATGGTCGTATAACAAAACAAAATCGCCGATCACGATCCGGTAACGATAACGCTCGTTATTACGCCGTACACCTATGTTTCTACTTTTATACAGGGTAAATTCGCAAAAAGCTTAAAGAATTTTTAAAAATCATATTTATTTGAAAAATGACTTTACAAGAACCGTTCACCTAACCTAACAAGTGATTCGGGTGTTTTTTTTTTGAGTTTAACACATCTCTATAAATATTTGATACCACCCCTCCCCCCACCAGACACCATAATAACGACGCATGATTGGTTATCGGCCTTCTGTCGAGGTGTGCCATCACATTAAGAATTGATCAGAACGAAAGCCTTCCTGCCCATCACAGGTATAATAACATAACAATAGCAGCCATCTTCCGGCAACTAAAAAGAAAAACCCTTCTTTCATAACGGTAGGTGGTAGGTTCCGATCTCGAATAGCTTGCTCACTTTCCACGCTATAATTTTTTTGAAATTAGTCTCATTTTTCTATATACACCCTATATAATGTGTGTGTATATATAGAGTGCAGAAATTTCTATGATATACATTTTGAACGTCAGACAAAAAGCCACTATACGCTACTCATCCTGTTTATATATTCAGTGGCAGAAGCATTTCTAATATATATATAATCCCCACGAAAACGCCAAAATCCAGCGGGATAAACCAGGTGGCTGTATCGAAGGCGGAGAACCGTCACATTTTTTTTGTTATTTATTCTCTTCGAATTGCGATCGTCCCGTCCTGATAATTGGGTTTATCGGGTGAGACCTATAGAACTTATACTATGGCTGAAACGATTACGGGGCTCACGACTTGAACCTTTCCACACAATACCACCATAGTCCTCAAGACTATCGGTTTGCGGTAGGTAAACAAAAAACCGCTTACCCTGCTCTGCTTTAGTACGCATTCTATACATAGAGTACGTAGAAAACTCGGACAGGTACTTTATAATGTGAATAACACGTTTCAACCAAAATTATACTTTTTTTCTGTTACAACTTTACAACAATACCTTTTTCCACCAAATTAGATACTGACCGATTTTGCGTTTCCCTAAAAACAATTTCTGTACTATACGATTAAAGTTGTTATACAGCAAGTTTATTTTAAAATAGGTATACTAGAAAATACTGAATAATAGTAAAATATATATTATACATTTTAATAAAACCATTAATATTATAATTATTATTGATACATTAAAAAAAGGCAGTGTATATATATATTACAGTTATAGTAGCCCTATATATTACAGTTCGAAAAGAAGAAAATATAATCATATATAGGTATATTATGTCTAGGTATCTATTTCATTATATTCGACGTAGATGTAGGGAAAAAATTCATTAACTTTTTACAAATTGTACACAATTATTATTATTATTTTTTAAATAATTCGTTTAAAATACACGTATCGTGGGCTCAGAACGACCGACGTGTGAGGGTGGGTTTGATATTCGCATATACATCATTAATTTTATTCACCAGCTGGTTTAGTTATTTATGTTTTACACACTATTCACGATGTCATCGAGACGTTATTTCATATGGATATGGTTACCATCGGCGGTGATCCCGAGCCTGCCAAACTTGGGTTTTAATCAGTTTTCAATCTGGTACCCTTTTACGGCAACATTTAATACATTCCATACAATTAAAGCTGTTATGTGGTAATTTTATTTAAAATGCTATAAAATATTGAAAAACAGTTAACATCACAATATCGATTAACGATTGATCTTTTTTCGCACACGCACCTACAACGCCTTTCGATTATATACCTCATTATCTATATTTTAGTGACCACGAACTAACTGGTTTTGGTTTTATTCTCTGCGCAAGGGACGATAGAACTACTCAAGTTAAAAAACATATAACTTGCGAAAAATCTTTGAAACATTACGAATCCAATTTACACAATATGAAAAACGTTCTCCGATCGTCACATTTGCCCGTGCGCGGCGCGACACGTAGACGCTCCTCGTCCCGGTTGCCTATTAAAATTTATGTCAGTTCGTGATTATCACTTTTGACCTGAACTACATTAAAGCATTATATCTGAAAGCTACAATATTAATTGTCGTCGATGTATTGTTTTATCGTTTCGGTATTGGCACCGCCGTGCACGACGTACATCACATAATAATATTACAATTATAATAACGTAGTCGTGTCCATTTTTTAAAATTTTGTTTTCGTCCGTTTCCCCGCCAGGAACATCAATCCCACCGAGAACATGTTCGTGTCGGTGGCCACGTGCGGCGACGGCTGGCACAACTATCACCACACGTTCCCCTGGGACTACAAGAACGCCGAGCTGCTCGACTACAAGCTGAACCTGTCCACGTTGTTCATCGACGCGTTCTCGCTGATCGGATGGGCGTACGACCTGAAGACCGTGCCCCCCGAACTGGTGTCCAAGCGGGCCCTGCGCACCGGCGACGGTACGCGCAAGCTGCCGGCCATCGTATCGGCGGCGGCGGACAACGGCGACGACGTGCCGACGGAGGCGGCGACGTGTACGAACGTGTACGGCTGGTCGGACAACGACATGCCCGAGGAGGACCGCCGAATGGCTCAAATATACAAGAAAAGCGATTAGGGGTCGTCGTCGTTCTGCGGGCGTGTGAGGTGTTGGGGGTTGAAGTTTTACCAGTAATTTCATTTTTCTCGGTTTTGTTTTTCTTTTCCGTTCGTTGTATCAATCCTTATTATTATTGGGGGACATGCTTTTTTTTTCTCTGTTTCTTTTGAACCATTTCTCTAGAGATAAATTCGATTAGGTATTTTAACGATTGTAAAATATTTACGATGACGATAAGCGTCCGCGAAAGTCCCGGGAACTTTAAAACGAACGAGCGCAATCACTGCGAACAATCGTTGTCGTCGTCGTCTTGTTGTTGAATAATATAATAATAATATTTATGATTGAACAAAGTGTTCGGGACGGTCACGCGCGCTTAGGTATCAAAAAGACTGGGCCCATAGGATGACTCGGCGAAAACTCGAGTGATTAAATTCTACGTTTGCTAATAATATATAATTAATTATACCTATGTAATGTACCTATATAGTTTTAGAAGTTAGAATTCCTAATATATACCTATATATAAGTATATTAATATATTATGTATATGTATATATGACGACGGCGTGTTTGATAAACTGAAAAAAAATTGGAGTGTGATTGATTGACCGGCCGATTTGCTATTTCAACGGGCACTTCTTTTTTTCACACACCCATACACACTACACGTACAAGTCTTGTACACATCGTTAATCTCTCTGGATTTGGTCTTTGAATTTAGAAAAACCGCAACGTTTTTCTCTCATACAATTTTATTTCAGCAGCTATGTATAGACTCGCACCACGTAAAGTATTCGATAAGTACAATAGATGTATATCGTGGCGATTTTGTTATCTTCAATATTCGTATATTATCATATTATAGATCGCACCGTAAAGCGATCGTCGGACGCTAATAACAACAATTCACTGTGCACGATGCTTGTGTGTGCTGTAGCACAATATTATTACATAATTTTATATAATATATCACGTCACGTAATAATAATGATAATAATAATATGTCTCGTGGCAGTCGACTTCGTGCGATAATAATATTATTATTACGTCTCGCGTAGAATACACGGCGGGTTCTCCTTTGCACAGACCAACACTGAACATTATTATACTATTAATTATTATAATATCTAATCGGAATCGTCCAGGGTGGCGCCAGCCGTAATGTTGTCGATCGATTAATCTTGCAATATCCTAATAACGACCGTCGTACGCCCTTATTTCCTTATTTTGCCATAATTGATACACCTAGGCACGTCGTCGTATCGTTATTATTATTATTATTATTATCATTATTATTACACTCATTACGCAGCAGATGTACCTACTGAATTATGCGCTATCATTTTTGGACTTGAAAAAGAAACTTGATATGCACTCAAGTCATTTGGTACGAACACATCCCAAGCGGCCGACTAAGACGGACGTTTCTCTCGTTAACATAAATTATTATTATAATAAAAATATAATATATACAGTGGCAGCCGCACCGGGGGACGTCATAGGAAACAACAACCGCTACACACACACACACACACATACACAAACACATTCGACGTAGTATAATATTCCACTAAAAAGCCAATTTTAGTGTTTAAGAACTTTAAGGGTAGTTTGTACGAGGCTTGTCCCAAAAGTAAGGTCTCTTTAATTATAAAAATTCGAAAAAGTGCTTTATTAAAAATTTTTTTACATGATCATATTATATTATTTATACACTATTTTTTGACATAATCACCGTTCATATCGAGACACTTTTGTAGCCGATCTGGAAGCTTTTGTATGCCAGCGTCATAGAACCTACCGTCCACTTCTTTTTCCAAGTACTCCTTCACTACAGTTTTCACTTCTTCGTTTGAATTCAGTCTTTTCCCTCCCATATGTTTCTTTAAGTTGGTGAACAAGTGATAGTCCCATGGGGCAAGATCTGGGCTGTAGAGGGGAGAGGGTGGGGGAGAATGTCCTAACCAAACTTATCCAAAAGCGCTTTTGTGTTGCGTGTCACGTGAGGTCGAGCGTTATCATGCAAAAGATGCACTCCCTTCGTTAGCATTCCAGGTCGTCAGTTTTTTATGGCTTGACGCAATTTCTCAAGTGTCTCACAATACGATGCCGAATTAATGGTGGTCTTTGTTGGCATAAATTCGGTGAGAAGGACGCCTTTCCTATCCCAGAAGATAGTTGCCATAATTTTTCTGGCAGATTGTGTCACTTTAAATTTCCTTTTTTTTGTGGAAAATGACATTAACTCCATTAACTCCACTCCATTAACTGTTGTTTTAATTCTGACGTAAAGTGGTAAACCCACGTTTCATTTCCTGTCGCTATTGAGTCCAAAAATACAGCTCCTTCTTCAGCGTACAGCTCCAAAACCTCGCGGGAACTTTCGATGCGTTACGATCCTCTGTAAAGCATCTTTGGCACCCATCTCGCACTACACTTTTGGTACCCCAGATTACTTATGATTCTATGAAGCGAGGACTTGGATATTTGTAACTTTTCTTCAAGTTCTCGAACGGTCACTCGTCAATCTTCACGAAGTTCAGACTCAACTTGTTCTTGGAGATCGTCAGAAACAGATGGCCTTCCACTTCTGTCTTCATCATGAATATTCGTCCTCCCTTTGATAATTCTCTGTACCACTTCCTTATATTTTTAATTGACATAAAGGTCGACCCATAAGAGTTACACAGTTGTCGATGAATGGCTGCCGGCGTCTCGCCACACGAATAAAAAAAAAATGGATTACCGCGCGAAACTCACACTGAGCATGGACAGATAAGAAGGCGGACGCTGACGAGGTTGACGTGCTCATTTTATTCACGTGTCACGAAGGTACTAAACGTCCGATCCGGCTAGTTCAAATTTTCTTAGAAAGAGAAGAAATTAACGGCCATATTAATGGTACCAACTTATAAAAATAAAATTTTCCTTGGCCGCTATAAAATTGGAGACCTTACTTTTGGAGCAAGCCTCGTAATATTATTTCTCTACATCTGTCAACCATCGAGATTTCTTTGGCTCGATAATTTATATTATTAATTTATTATTATATTTCAAAAAAAAATGTATATATATAAAAACACGTAGATGCCGGTTAATATTAATATTATTATGATTATTATTACTTTATTATTTTTATTATGTCTGTCAAAAACTTTTACTGGCTGTGCTCAATAGTAAATCCTCTTACCGAGTAAAAATTATTTGTAATTTGTAATTTGTAATTAGTAATTTTATTTTATTTTTTATTTTATATTATTAGATGACATAACTTGGTTGTTATCTCGAGTAGTCAAATACTATTTATTTTTGTTACTGGATAATAATAATGCGTAAATATATTTGTCCCGAAAGTAGTATTATAATAATACAATTTTTTTTCTAGCGTCCTTTATAAAATGCAACATCATCAATTTAAACGTATTTCGTTACGCTTCCTTACGGTTGATTTTTAATCTTGTTGTTTGAAATTTGATTGATATAAGTACTATATAAAACAGAAGTATCTATACATTTTAAAATTGCTATCAAAATGATTTATACATTTTTTTCAGTTACATGACATTATTTCTTTTGTCATTTAGCCACTATCATAACACGTCTTTTATACAATTTATACAAACACATACACACACATACGTGTCACATAAAAATAAACTAATAGGTACCTATTAATCGAAATATTGCAATAAAATTACTTCTTATTGGCACGAAATGGTTTTATTATTAACTGTAACGTTTAATAATTTAAATTTTTAAATCATTTATTTTCAATCTATATTAAAAAAAACTATTTGTAAGATGTCTTGAATTGTTAGATCACATAAAACAATTACTAAATTGTATTTTTTTATGAACTATCAAAATAATTAATTATAATTGAAATTTGTACCTTATAACTTAATATATTATTACATGTAACGAAACCTATAAACTATAATTATAGCGATTTGGAATAATTAATAATATTCGATACACGTGTTTAACTAGTACTTATTTTATGTTTATTTACAAATATAATATACTTACTATTAAACAAATCGAGCTGTACAACATTTTGTTTTCAACTTAATATTATGATTAGCTTAAGTTAATGTTAAATGCAATTGTTTATTTTTATTCACACGATTAATGTATTATATAGAAAAAATCACTGTTGGTCTAATCCAAACCGATTACAAGGGTAGTATTTAATATACAAGACTTTGCACCCAAATTACTTGTATTCTTCGAGTTCAGTATAATTAATAATCTGGCTGTCAACACCGTAATTTTTCGGGTTCGTTCGAACAGGCGGTATTCGGCAAGAAGAAAGTCATAACATCCTAGTTTAATAATAAAGAAGTGTAATTTTGTGATGTAGAAAAAACATCCCAAGTTTATATATATTAATTAATTCATTTTTTTTATTTCTCAACGATTCGGGTGCAAAGCGTTGGTTTTATTGTTTAGTCTTAATTATCATGTTATTTATAGAAATAAATTATTGAATATCCTAGGGTAAAAGTGATTACTGATTAAAATTAAAATGTATTTTAGATTATGTTTAAGTTTATAATAATAATAATAATTTACGATGTGCATATATATATATATATATATATATATATATATATATATATCATATACTCTAAAGACATATACGATTTAAGATTTATATAGTTTGGGCAACAGGACCAAGTGGATTGTAGATAAATGTTTATTAAAAATCAAGAAATATATATTATAGACTACATATTTTATTTTTTGGTGTTCGTTTATTTATCATGGACTATAAGTAATCAGTCGGTTTGTTGTGATTAATCTTCGAAACGATTTGACGAGACACATATCCAGTTTACCCCGTAACTACGCCGTCGATCGGTCACAAGTGTGATATATTACATACTTACATGGTGTATGTCCGATATGGGGCAAATTCGATAATACATCATTGTGGTTGTTTTTTATAACAGTGTTTATATCCGACGCGCTTTTTTTGTGTGTAATATTTTATCATCGATGTCGTTAATAAACGATTCCGGTGATATTCAGTGTGTTGCTTATACCGTCGCTCAGTCATAATACTGAGGCACTAGAATGTTTAAACCTTTTCCGGTATTTAGAAGACCTAGAGACGATCGAGGAAAATTGAATCATTATGGTTGAGCGTCGACAAGTGAAATGATAAATGGAAACCTGTGTTATGCGTGCATCAAAGCTCTTTGAATCGTTTAGAATTACAACAATACGTTTACGGGTAATCACGAATTTAGTATTAAAAACGGTGTTTATAGCTTTTAATTTTTTATAAATTATATGATAACAATATTATGATATACATGTAGGACAAAACTATTAGAATATTAAGTGTTTGAACAGTGTATTTATGAATAATAGTTATAATTTGTGTGAAATAAATAATAATAAAGTAATTTTATTTGGAAACTATGACATTAAGTATACTAGAGAACAGAATAACTTCGAGTATTAGATTGTAAAAAAAATAATATTTTTTCGTATTTTCATTTTTTTTTATTCACTATCTCACAGATATTTTAATATTTGCAATAACAACAGAGCAAGAATTCATAAATTAAATATTAAAATTATTATTATAATGTTTTGGTGTACAAGATATGGCGGCGTATAGTATAGGCAATTTAACAACATTATGTCAACAATAATGATGATGCGTATTCGTTTATGACTATGTAGTGATCGAGTTCATTTTTTTATACTATTATTAGCTTTTATTTATTATTAGTAATAAATAATATTATTATATTTGTATTTTTTGGTTATTAATTATATTATTACTATAAAATAAAACTAAAACTACATTAAAATCTCAAAAATTGATCGGGTTGTAATTAATTTATTTTATTGTAGTACTTTACAACAAGATATCGATCGATCAATCATTATTTAATATAAAATAAAAAAAGTTTTTGAGTATGGATCTAATCACACATAATTTTTATTTAACTTTGTAAAATAATTAAAATGTGTAGTTGAAATTTAAATTAAAAAAATATTACATACATCGTGTGGTAGTTAAAATATACGAATGTTTAAGTTGTTGAAGCTGTTAAAATAATATTGTTTTAATTATGCTGCACTCAAACACATTTTATTACAATAATAAATATAAATAAACAACTCCATTTTAGGGACATCACTCTCTACTAGCATTTAGTTTAATAGACGTAAATAACTGTTTGTCGACAATTGTTAAAACAAATGAATCAAATAATAGTCATACCAATACACTATAAAAAGGCGTATAAAATCATAAGACTTCTGTGGGTTCTATACCCAACTGGACTTTAGTAGTATACATCAATAATAGACAACGATTGAACGTTTTTCCGGGTAAAATGTTCATGTATCTACATCATTAATTTTTGTGTCACACTTATAAATGAAATAAATTTTGTTAAAAATTGACTTCTTGTTAAAATTTCCTTAAAATTTTTCCCTTAATTTTTTTTGTTGTTATTCCCGACGCGTTTGATAACTATTGGGAAATTTTTATTTTTGACTTCTCAAAATATCAACAAGATTCACTTTCCTACTGGGAAAAATGCTGATGAAGAAAATCGAAGTATTCTTATTATTGTCCCAAAATGTGATGACAGGCACAAAAAAAAAGTCGGCAAGTGGGTACTGTTTTGCTGTACAGTAGGTGTTGAGTGGGTCATTGTAATGAATGTATTCAATTTGAATTCAATGATCCAAAATCATTGTATACGAAAAACGATTCTGGGCGAAGACTACATAGCTATAAGTATATTTTATGATATTATCACTATTAAAGTAATTAATTTGATTATTAATAATACAGTAGGTTGAATTTATTTTTGCAGAAAACATTGCATTTGAAAAATTAATTAAGTGTATAAAATATAATAATATACTTGAAAAGTTCAAGTTCCCAAGAAAAATATTTTTAAATTACAACGAAATAACTGACAACGTTATTCTATATTTAAATATCTAATTTCATCCAAATTTAAAAAAAACAACTATGGTAATATATTTTTTGATTTTTTAGTTACACTATAACCTAATTACGAGAAACTTTGTTTTAAAATGCCAATCTTTAGTTATAAAAATTAAACATTTTATGTATTTTTAACCACAAAATAATTTCAAACAATCAAGATTTTGATAAATTTTGATTAAAGTTAGAACTTTAAGTGTTCATAAAAAATTGTGCTTTTGTATCTTTAACAGTTTTAAACATTTTTTGAAAAACTGCAAATATTTGAGATTTTGACATACTTTGTCGAAATTCTAACTTTAGACACTTATAAAAAATATTGTGGATTTACGCTCAAATTTTCACTAACACCAAATTTTAAAGATTCCTGTTTTATATTTCCAAGTATTTTGATCAAGCAAAAATGTTTTATCGACAATAATAAAAAATAAAATTACCAAAAATGTCTTATACCTATAAATAGTTCAAAAAGAATCAAAATCAATTGACACATTTATGATGCATAGAAAATACTAATATAAATATTTGGCGAAAATTGCATGTATCTACGGTCATTATTTTTTGTGTAATCCCAAAAAACAAAATCGATTTTGTCAAAAATTTGCTTCGCGAAAAACTTTTTGTTTTTCCAGACGCGTTAAAAAATTATTAAGAATTTTTTACTTTTAACCCGCCTCCAAAGTACTAACTAGATTCACTTTTATACCAGAAAAGATATTAATGAAGACAATCAAAACACTTTTACTGCTCTAAAACATGATGACAGACACAAAAAAAAACACATCTTTGTAAAATCAATACAATCATCGCTCCGTTTAAAATCTAGAAAACTGCCATCGACGATAAAATTACAATATAATATCATGTTTATAGAGGGAATTATGGCAACGATTTACCAATAATAAATCAAAAATATAAAATGGGTTCAAACATATAATATAAATGTATATAATATATATGTCATACAAAAATGTTTATTGTAGAGCCATTGTGTATAAGATTTACTTAAAAAATACCTACCTACATAGGCACTTCACTACTATAGGGTATGCTTAAGTTTATTCAATCTGTTTTTATTATATAGTTATATTCGTACTTTGAGGTGTACTCCGTGTATACTGTACAATAATAAAATATAAAATAAAATGGTACTGGCCGATTGTCATCTGGACTTCATCTATAATTTGGTATAATATTATTGTTGATGAAAATTAAGGATCTTTTTGCCCAAAATATTGCGTATTTATATATTTTATTATTAGATATGGATCGGGTTTATAAGTATTAAAAGAAAATGTGTAAATACATATTATGTAATAAAAATTGCTCTGTTTGTAATAAAAAAAAAAAAAATGAAAATATGGTAGTTTATATTTAACTTAATTATATACTTTATTTGTATTATCATATTATAATTTTGGTGTCAATTAATTAACTATTACATACCTATTTATTTACATAAAAAATTACAAAAGAAAAAAAACAATTTATATAATTAAACCTTTTTCTGAATCTTGATTGTAATGACACTTACTCGATTTGTCGAAGTTAAATGCTCTACGGTTTGGTCATCGTAACACAGATTTGTACCGATCGAACAAATGCTTGACTCTAACAGATGTAATTGGTGCAAATGATTGTAACTTGTAATGTCTAAAGAAGTGAGCTCAGTCTGTAATAATTTCCCATTTATTCTGCGATGGACATCTCTGATTAATTTTGGGTAGTTTAAACCAGGATTTTTACTTAATGCACCATGAATTTTTCTTTTAACTTTTATCCACAATGGTAATTGTATTTAATTCATTTATTTAACAGCTTCTTCTATGAGTCCTAAACTTTGGACCGGGACTTGAAACCAATATTGGATACCGATTTTTAATACCGGTTAAAACCGTTAAAAACCGAAATTGATATTGAAGCTGAAATCGAAATCGAAAAAAAACCAATACTTGCAATCAAAACCGAAGTTAAAATAAAAAAAAAAATCAATACTGGTAATCGAAACCGAAATCGACAATTGAATATCGAAATTCACATAATTATATAAATTAAACTAATTTTGTACCATTTTTGGGTGAAAGTTTGCACACTTTTTGAATAGTAATTTGTGTAGTAGAAATATGAAATTGTCACAAAATTACGTTAAGTTTAAACAGTTAACAATTACAATCATGTATTATCAAAATTGTGTAAATATGTAAAAAAAAAAAAATATAAACTATGAAGAAATATGTAAAAGTATGTTTTTATGACGAAGTATTCAAAAATGTGTAATATCAAGTATTACTCGTTTTATTACAAATTTGAAACGAATGAATCACTTGCTTAAATTAAATTATATAGCCACTGTAAAAATATGTATTTAGATAATATAAATCTGAACCCTACTTAAAAATAATTTTTTTTTAATACTATAAAACTAAATTTTTATAATGTTTTTTTTGTACTTTTAACATTTATCCCATACATCTATCATCCACCCATTTTAGACCTCAGGAAATTGACTAAAATAAACCTTCTTCGGCACGCTACTGTCCGCCTATACAGCAATTTCCATAAGTATAATATAATTTAGATAGATGACAAATTAAATTCACTGTAACTCATATTTAACCCAGTAAAAGGTATCTACTTTTTATTTTTATACACTAAAATAATTTTTATGAACTTATTAGTCATAACACTCACAACGTTGTTTTAACATTGTAGAATATATTCGTTACGCACTCTGACGGTTTATCACGACGAACGTTTAATATGTTATTCGTCCAAGCGTTGCGCTCGAACCTATAATTATGGGTAAATATTTTTAACACAATATCATTATTGTTGATGCCACTTGACATAAATCTTATACTACAATAGTACAACATTTTTACGTTTCATATTGTTTTGTGTTTTGAATATTTTACTTATTTTTAAGTTCAAACAAATATAACTCGGTTTATAAATACATTTAAAAAATATTTTTACAGCGTTGAAACACGAGTCCAAAAGAGAAGACAATTTATATTTTTCCGTAAAATTATCAATACTATATATTTTATTATATATTGTATAACTACCTTTAAAAATGTCATCTAATCAGACTGATAAATAATAAGTAATTTATATATTATATTTATGTATATATTGACTACATTTACAATACATATTTGGCATAGTTTAATATCGTTTTGGGTTTCTAAGAGTTTCTTAGCAAAGCATGTATATTAACGTCTATCGTGTCTATTTATAGAAACCCGAAAAAGCATTAAAAAAAGTCTTACTTTTACGGTTGCTTTATATCTGGCTCTATGAAATTGGTAGCCTATATTCCTTATAGAGGTCTTGTACCCGGACAAATTATACCGAATACAGTTAAATTAGAGAACAACCTCAATATGGATGTAGATAGTATTATAATAAGACTAGAAAGAGTAATAATTTTCTCATATTTTGGGTAAGGTAAGAATAATTGATTTTAAAAATTTGTTTTATTTATAGAAAAGGAAAATTAAAGCTCCTAGAAAAATATTTAAAAAATCAGATATTGTTAAAAAAGTAATAAATGATGTTAAAAAACATACTTCAAAAATATGCGTGGTACAAATTCAAATACTAAACAGTTTGATGATACTTAATTTCGAGTATTGCAAAGTTATAACTAATACATTTACTCTACATATAATTATACAGCGTAATATTATTATTTTAAGTAAATAATTGAATTATATTTGTTGTTGTTGTAGGTTGAGGTTCGCGAACATGCAAAAATGTCTTTTAACTTAATGTTGGGCAATATTCCATTGATAACAGCTAGCAATCCTCATCAAGTGGACCATTATTTTAAACTATCAAATCAAAAATATTGGTCAATCAGACCAATTCCTAAAAATTCTTTTCCATTTGTAGATTGAGTTAATTTCGGTTTCTGGATATCCACAAATAGTATTTCCAAGTAAACATAAAAATACCTAATTAAACATTGGAAACAATTTAAATAAAAACATTTTTATAAATTCGTTATTAATTCAATTGACGAAACATTATATTTTATTTTTGTGTACAATATATGCATAATATGTATAATATTGTATTAGACAAATGTTTCGATTGGAATTTATCAGTACTCACACAACTTGAGTAAACTTACCAAATCAGTTTTTGTAATTAAAATCGAGAAATATCGTCGGGACATGACTCGTGTACACCTCTTTTATCATGGGACCCAACTCGTGTACCAGACATTTTGTCAAGACACAACTCGTTGATTGCGATCCCCACCGGTCTTGATCCCAACTACAGTACCTAACTGAAATAAAATTCAATCATTTAATGGAAACAGCTCCTCGTAGGCCTGACACGAAACCATAAAATTAGCCACTGGTCGCTGTCTCAATATGAGCAAAGCAATGCAAAGTTATTCGACACTTTATCTTCAACACTCGAATTATTAAGACATCTAATATAAGTACTCTGGAAGATGTCGAGACCGCTTGAAACCCCGAATTTTACACTAGCCACGGAAAGCATTCAGTATCAATTCCAATTATTTACATCGCCATTAGGTACGTGACAAATCATCCATCATATTACCCGGTTAGTAGTATAACAATATTACAATCATGTGGTATAATATATTTTAAGTATTAAGTACTATACTTAATACAATTAAAAATGTATTTAATTATTTTTTTTTTAAATTTATCTCGTAAAATATTTTATTTTGAATAAACATTTATCTGTACGCAAACGCAATTGTAGTAAAAAACGACGATATATATATATATATATATATACATTTTGCGAAATTTAAGTTAATAAATAAATTATAGATTAAATGAGAATATACCGTTAAAATGTATATGGTTTGAATGATTACATTTTGTAGCTATAATCGTATAATTGCATTAAATATGATTGATATAGTTTGAATCAATTTAAGATGGTTTATTTTTATACGTATACAAGGCAATAAACATGTCAATAATTATACAATGTTAACATGAATTTAAAATAATATGTGTGGTATGTATTATTGAGTAATGATTAAAACGCTAAAAACAGACTTCCTGATTCTGTTTATTAAGCGCAGTGTGTGTGTCAATACATATAATAAATAATAAATAATGCAACTGATGGATTGAAATGTTTCAAAGTGATGTATATAAAAATAAATGATTACATTTTCGGGTGTTTAGCTTTCTCGCGAATTGCGTAGTATTTCATGTTCAAACTCGATTTGTAGATGAAGATGATGACGACGATTGAGTCATGGTAGAGTTTGTACTTTTTTTAAGACGTTTTTTTATGTTGTTTTCGTTTTTAATAAACGTTGCTTGGAGCTGAAAAATAAACACAAAGTGTTAATTCATTATAGAAACGTTTTTGCATTTTCAATATTAGAATTGAATAATATATATTGTACTGCGTATGCTCGACGTATTAATATATTTAAATAATAATAACGCGGGGAAAATAATTGTAATATTAGTTAGTCTCTCGTGGTTTAAAAACCAACCACTGTGAATAACACAATACAAACAATAATAAGAACAATTACATAAGTATTTTTTTTTTTTTTTTTGGGAGGGGGAGTTAAGGCTTCGACAACTAAGGTCATTAGTCTGACGAACTGTGGGGAGGGTACTATGGGGCTTTTTTAACACGTATGTGTATGTGTGGGAAGGTTTTTACTACTACTAGTTCCCGGATGGGTGACCCATCCGGGAACTAGTAGTAGCGGGCGTTGCTTACTCTTAGTCGCAGAACGCGACTGGTAGCAGCCAACGCGCCGCGCCAAGCCACAGGTTTATAAGTATTACTTATAATACTATATTATAATAGTATGTATCAGTTATACTCACTAAACGGCCTGATGGGATGGTGACCCCACAAGTAGGTCCTCTTCACCGGCGACAAGTAGCTGTTCCTCAGATAGGATTTCGCGGGTGGCCTGTACGATGAACTAATCGGTGTGTATGGTTTCAGGTGTGGGTATTCCCACCACCATGGGTCCCGAACGTATCTGGACCTGGGTGTGTATACGCTCGGCTCGAACAACTCGGAAAGTGGTCGTCTCTTAACGCCGCCAGTCGAGTAAATAGGTAAACCTGTTATGGTGAAACAACAACAACAGCAATATTAAGAACCACATATTACACTGTCATATGATCTTATACAGATCACTGGCTCGAAGTTTCGCGGGTCAAGCGTTACATTCGCGTTCATGCTTGGGACTTTTCTGGTGGTGGACAATGATGCTTAAAATTATTGAATTTTGTCTGACAATCGAACCGGAATGTATGTGCCTCAAATATTATCATACCAACGTATTTTGATTAAAAAAACAAAAATGTAGTTACCTACCTACCCTGATGTGACTACAAGTTGATACTCTGATATTGTATATTGTTATGTATACCTAGACGTGATTTTTTTTTTTTTTATCGAAAAACATTCTTTATTTCAGATGCAATTAATACTATTGAAAATATTTTTATAGTTTTAAGTCGTTACAAAACAATATTTATCAAAAAAAATATATATTTTACTATTTGTTTATCATAATTGTTTTTTTTATTTTTTTCTTTTTTAGTAAAAACATACATTTTTAATTCTTTATTCCAAAGCACAATATTTTTCAGAATAATCCATTCTATGAAAATAAAATTTTGTACTAGTATTTATAGCTTTTGAATTATAACTAGTAAGTATTTTAAACTGAGATGTGACACAGAGGTATACTCCACCAAAAGTTTATCCTCTATTTCACTCTTCTAAATTTTAATTGTTAAAAACTATGAAAAAAATTTGATACATTTTGTTTTGTGGGCAACGATTTAATATTATCTTAAAAAAACGTTAAAAGTTTTTAAAATAATGAGTGTTTTACGTTAAATGAAACAGTTAGTATACCTATTCAATCAACAAATGACAAATGCATAAATAGTCGTAAATCGTAATGATGTATATTTTATTATTTTTTTTTTTTTGACAGACATTAGCAATGTTTTTTCACACAAAAACGCTTATTATGTTCGAAACGCGTTTTCTCGTCGTTAATATCTAATTGACTATACGCTTTTAATAGCCAAACAATAATATGCGTTAAAGACTGTTTGATAAACTGCGTGTCTTATTGTGATGAATATCTCATTAAGTCTTTTTACTACTGTTCGTATATTTTCACCAACACTAAAAAAGCCTAATACCTATGCTTTTATTTCACGTGCACCTATATAATATGATCTGTGCGGAAAATATCAAAATATTATGTTATTTGGAACAAAGATTCGATGTGAAACTATTTTTTTTTAGTTAGATTTTGCTAGAATTCTAGTAAGTCTAAAATGTATGTTTGTGTTTTTGAAATTTTAATTTTTTCATCTTCAAAAGTGTTTAAAGCAGTCGTGGTTTTTATCCAAATTGTGGTTCAGAAATATTTTTTAAAGGCATCGATTTATATCGCCTCTTAAGGGTTTTTTTTAAACCCGATATGCGACATCGTTAATACGCATAGGTTTATATTATACACCTATAATAATATTCTTATACTCGATACCTATACACGACTGTTTTGGATAACGTTACCTGAGAAGTTATAACCTCTGATGGGCGGTAGGGATTTTGCTCGTCTCTCCGGTAGCGGTAAGGGTTTCTTTGGTTCGTAGTACGCTGGATGGTCTCCGGGGAAAATTTTGTTCAGTTCGGCCATGCGATCCAAATGATCCGTCCAGTCTTGTAGCGCTTTGAAAGGTTCGCTGTGATAGTGATCTGAACACGGATAATAATTCCACGTTATTTATCACTATCGTTGGCGCGTACATAATGGGTGTATTCATAATGACGTGTTACTAGATATAGGTAAATAGATTGTTGGCAGCGCTAAGACATTATTACAATGCGTGTTATCGACGGAAACTGTATGGAATATTATCAATCATGCTATGCCTACTGCAGTGGCGTATCCGGGAGGTGTAAAGGGCCGTCTGAAGGAGGTGCAGTACTTCCCGAAATTTCGGGACAATTTAAAAACTATTTAAGTGGTTCCGTGAACGTATTTACGTGTATAAGATGTATAACCATGCATTGAAAATTGTAATTTGTATATGATGGTTGCTACAAAAGTCTGAAATGTTATATATCGTCACGGGAATAGGCACAAATAGGGGGGGGGGATGCTAGGGGTGCTTCAGCACCCTCGAGACTCTAATCAAGTACTCCCTGGCCCATGTTATAAAACACCAAAAATAATGAGAAAAAGTAGCGGTATCTTTTTTTATGTAGGATTTATTTTTTATTTTATGTTTTTACGAAAAGAAAAATTCAAAATTAGGCTTTTCCTAACTCAAACAAGTTGCAATTGTAATTTAAATAAGTTCATCAGTTACATATGAACTCATTTTTCAAGTATGTAACAAATTAAAATTCGGATGAGTAAAATAGTATGCTAAAGTAACGGTTTACTGACTTGTTAATTTTAAAGATTGAAAGGTGTATTGTAAATATCATAAGAACAAAATCTATATGGGTTATTAAAATAGTCTCTCCTCTTTCCTGAGTAACAAACTAATAATTATCAGCGGCACCCCAAAGCAAAATCCTGGATACGCCACTGTTCTGTTATAAGATATTCATAGCGAGGGTCGTCTCCTGCGGGCTTTATACTAATGTGATATTAATGTTATTATTATTATATTTCGCATACTTACCGACGGTCATTGCGTTAAGTGTTCGCCCTCCGCTGTATTGATTTGTTATATTATGTATGTACTCACTAGCATCGATTAAGCTTAAAATGGTTCGTATAGTTAATATATAAACGGTTTGAAAGCTTCTGTGGGTTTAGATTGCGTGTTTAGATGACAAAAATAAATTACCATTCAATCAATTATTAAGTTAGATCACGTTATTACTTTCAGTGAACCCAAGCGGCAGCGGGCTTTAAGCAGCTTTAGTAAAATCATTGTTTGAACTTTATAATAATATATTAATATAATTATTATTACATTGATACATAATGATCGTCGAGTTTTTTCTGTATGCGTTTTTTTATTTACGTAACATCATTGAATGATGTATATATGGACCTAAGTACATATTTGGTACTTGATGCCGTTTTTTTTTTTATTCAGGCGTGACGGGTTTTCAAAAATATAGCGAAACAAAATATTTAAATAGTAAGTAATTATATTTCAAAAAATAATTAAATCATATAAACAAAAAATTATAATAAAGGCAACAACAACAACAATATTGTATACATAATACAAAACAGAATTCGGTAACAGTATTATACTTTTAGAGTATAAAATAATATATAGTTTATCAATACGCTACAATATTTATTTCTGATAACACCTATACATCTGTCTAAGCGATATCTAAATAATTATAATAAATTAATAAATTTATCGTAATTTTAATGAAAAAAAAAACAAAAACAAAAAAATTGCCTTTTCATATAAAAAGATGTATAATATATGATATAATATAATAATGATTGTCTGAGCGCCGAGCATTCAATGGACGTCTGAAATAGAATTCGTAACGTGTATGGAATTTTACATCATTATTGAATGGCGATCTCGGTCATTCGTAGTATTACAGTGTTGTTATTACACCGGTCGATCGGTAAGTTGGTGTGAAATGAACGAAGAAAGTGTGAAAAAAAAAACCGCAATGGCCGAACGTGACGAGTGCCAAAGTGGGGTATACACATTTAGAAATTCCGCGATAACAAAAATAACAATTAATAAATAAACATAATATTATAATATATCAGTATTCTCGCTTTGGCGGCACGTGACGGCACGGGACATTTGCGATATTTTTCCGAAATCGTTTGTGGAAAAAAAAATGTGATCAATGTACCTCTAATTCTTATCTATTATTATTATTATTATTATTATTATTATTATTACTGTTGATTAGATTGTTGGTTGTGTACAGATTTTATAATAAAATATATTATATAGCTTCTGCAGTAGAAATGGTATTATTATTATTATTATAGCGGTACATATTATATTATTATTATTATTATTATTATATTATATAGCGGTGGTTTGCGTGTTCGGCGACGTCGTCATCAGTACGTACCGTATGTCGGGTAGCGGTCGGAGTGGTAGTTGTGCGGGTAAATGTTCCTGGGCGATATGCCGTACGTGTCTCTGGAGATTGGCAGGTAACGGTATCCCGGTGTGTTAATTCTGTCGACGGGGTGCTTTGGGTCGTCGTAGATGGACTTGTAGCTGGGCCATGTCGGGTAGTCGGCGCTCAAGATTGGCCTGAACACTCCTCTGCCGGGGGTATGGTAGTGTGTGATTTCCGGTGCCCTCATGTCGTCCGATCCTGTTTGTGGACGGGATAAACAGAAACGATATAGGTTAGAACGCCGCAATATTGGTGTCATTAGCACATCCCCGCCCTCACTGAAAACTAGTGATCATTTATTTGCCCCTGCATGACATTCCCCCCAGAAAACACAATGTACATAATATAATGGAAATTTTAAGAAAAATCCGGGTACTTATTAAAAATATTATTTTTATTATTGTTCAAAACTAAAGTAATGAGTATTTAAAAAAAAAAATTAATGTTTTTTCCATTTTTTTTCTTTTTTAGGTTAATTTGCTAGTCATCGAGATTTAAGTTTATTTTAAGCAATAATAATAAGTCTTTTCTTTATCAATAAGTATTGGAGTGCGATTGCATTAATGTCACAGTTGCAATAGCATTGAAGACCCTTTATGATTATCCGAATATTTGATTTGTTTAATGTATTCAAGTGTTTGAACTTATAATGCAATCTATACATTTCTATCAAATTAATAAATATAAATAATAAATTATAGCACCTATATTCTAAAATTATAATGCAATTAAAGTTCCTACTAAGAAATGTTAACAGGTAATAATCAACAGATAAAGTGATATTACTAAGGATTAGATCAATCAAAAAGTCATAATAATTATAGGATTCAATGAATAAAACTTGTCTAAAATCGTCAAATATAATATTATCTAAAAATAGGTTTTTATTATTATACTTTTTTCATTTCGAGGGAGGGATATCCTAGAGTGGGAATGTCCGCTTTTCAATATAGGCAGATGTTCTCTTAAATAATGTTATTCTATTTTCAAATTCAATAAAAAGTCAATAGGTCTGATATTGTGGTATACAAATTCTTGAAAGGTCACCCTCAATGTGGTTATAACTTATAAGTAAGGGATCTTCTAGGTAGTAGGGGATTGCATCGATTCCACAAGCATTTTTTTTTTTTTTTTATCAAGAGAAATCACACATCGATTCCAACAATACAAGTAGTTTAAAAATAACCTAGCTTTGGATTCCGTTAATTTGAAATTGTAAGTATAACGAAACCAGGAAAGTATATGGAAAATATAATATACTTCCGAACAAAAAATACAAACCGTTATAAAATTTACCTAATCTATTGATAATATATATATTCTACAGTTTTTTGGGTTGAGTGAATTTCTTAAGTTGATGATTATTTAAAATATTGAAAAACTGTACATGTTATATTGTGATTTATATTTTATAATATTATTGGTATTGATATTGATTAATACATTGAATTTTAATATTTAGATGATCGGTAAGTACTTGATTTATTATTTTATAGGCTATTAATATATTATTTTTTCTAAATCATTAAGCATGTGTAGTAAAATATGTACGTATGTAAATGTACATAATACGTAGTATGTACATTTTTCATTAATTAACAATGTTAAGGAGTGATTAGGATGGCCAGTGGTAAAAATTATTGATGTAGACGGCAAAATCGATAGGCGTTTTAAAACTATCTCCATTTGGCAGAATCAATGACAGACTTTACAGTTAAAGCTGAAACACGACTGTGTATTTGATTAAAACACGCGTTTACATCCAAATGGCCAGCGATTGTAACTAAACGGTTGTCGAAACACTATAATTGAAACCCCTTTATTGTGTAATAGATATCCATTGGTGTACATTTAGTTGCCTATTATAAGAACGTCTGGGAACGGTTATTCAAATCAAAAGCGTGGTTTAATTTAATTCGTTTCGGAATGTGTTGTCTATAAAATAGTTTCCCGGCGAACGATAAAAATCGTTACTACACAATATAATGCATATAAATAGATTTTATTGAGCATTTCGGTTTCAGTAAGTCGATTCGTGTATTATAATCAATGTTGTTTCGGATAAAAATTGAATTATAGCACTTTATGTACCGTTACAAACATTTGGCTCGTCGTTTTACTTACATACATCTATAATTTGCGCGAATTATATTTGAATTAATATTATTAATAAAAAAATAATAATAACAAGACGACATAAAATATTATGTATTAGCCTAGTTCCATTAGAACGGACGCGATGCGCAATGTTTTAATGATCTCGATAATCTATTTTAAAATAAAAAAACCGTTCCAATTAAAATACGCCTACGAGTTGTTGTGACAACGTGAAAACGGTTTTACAATAAAGCGGTCTTAACTGCAACGGGCTCACTATATAGGTACTACTTGAGCCGAGTCATCCTAGTTTCTACGACGGTAATAATAAATTTAACTGTCCGTCGTCGGTCGTTTTTTATAGTCGTCTGTATAAAACGACCAACAGAAATAACTCGTATTATAATACGTCATATCGCACAACACGCATGCGATCAGACTCTTGAAATTATAGCAGATTTTTACTTATTCGTGTGCGATTTCGAATACGCCGGACAAACAGACAAAATAATGAGATACGAGAAAAAAAATTGTACATACCTTTTAATGCTCTGACATAGGATTGCCAGAATTTGGCTTTTCTCTGGATGGGTTCGTTCCTGCCGATCATGTCGAGGTGTTGTTTCAACATTTTCGTGTTCTTGTAATTGACCTGCGGCTACGGTGTAATGAATTAAAAACAAAAGACTTCCTGTAAATAGATGAAAAAAAAAGACACGCGTTAGGTGTAGATATATAGTAGATGGGTGTTGCGAGTTGGCGACCCTCTTCAATTTGGAGGATGTGACGAGGGTTAGCCATCGTGTGACCGACACACAATTACAGTGAAACAGGAGTACTATGTCGTGCAGTCGATTTACAGTTTAAAACGAATTACGCAGGGTTTGAACGGTCAATTGTAGAAACACTTTGTCTACAACTTTGTACTTCTTTGGATGACGTTTAGAAAACACATTGCAATTAAGAATTCGATTTGAGTGTTCAAATACTTGTATAGTGTTTTGGGATTTATATTGGTGTTTGTAGTTCGAACTATTATTACAAAAAAAATTGTTTGCATAGAATCGAAGACACGTTTTATTATAGTTTTGAATGTATTTGTTTTTAAACGATTGAAGATTATAAATGATGCTGACAAAAATACTAGGGAGTCACTATAGATTTAATTGGTTTTATCACGAAACTTTAAAACGGTTCATCTGGTAATGATAGCGGTCACCATAATATTTTGTATGGAACATAAAGTTTAGTTTCAAATTAATTTTAAATTAAAAAATCCTTATAATTATTTATGAGTATCAAGACAATTCAATTCGTATCCTGTAGGGTATTGAAAAATATTACTAAAATGAAACGTATTACTGTAATTATTATTTTATTGGTAAATTAAATTTTTTGGACGAATAAATTATTGTTAATTGCGTAAACTTTATTATTAAATATTTACATTTTATATCAAAGCCGATTAAAAATAAAAAGGTTTAAAAATCAATAGAAGTTTGTTTTTGGATGTCGAGTGGTTATAATAACATTACGCATATTGAAAGTAATTCCGTTTCAAATGTGAATTCGGTTACCTGTTGTAAACGAGTCGGACACATGTACAACACCAGCCAGCCACGCAAGTCCCACGTATACTGAAGATTCTTATTGAAACGGTACCATCGGCATTTCCCGAACTACGCACACGTATTGTTGTTTTGGCCGAATTGTATTTATAAATTAGTGTCCGTTATGATAAATATTGCGAGCGATTGGAGGGAGAAACGAAACTCAAGCGCGGAATTGGCATCTGGAAATCGTTGGGGGCTACACGACAGTTTCCCGTGGGCTTTTTTTGGCATACACCGCCACCAGCATGCTCTATTATTATACCATAATTTGCACGCATCTTTAAAAGTGACGCCTGTTTATTGGCCGTTTGACCTTGGTGTATTTTGCTCTATTATTATTATTATTATTATTGTGATTTATTTTCTGGTTGTTATTCGCTTTCCCGTAAAACCCGTGTTCGCCCGTCGGGCGTGGACGAGGGATTTTGATTTTTTTTTATTCGTAGATAAAAGTGTGTGCACCAATAATAAGAAGCCGTTGACAGCTATTTAATAATATTAGAGTTATCGACCGAGATTGTGTTATTTCCAGACGTATTTCGGACTGTAATAATATGGATTCATGCTTTTGATGTCAAAAAACTAAAAAATAATTTCACTAATAATACCTATATCAATATTTTACCGGTCAACGTTGGATGCAAATCTAATGAAATGTCTATGACGATTTTTATGGTCTGGAAAAGTAATTAAATTTGATTATTATTAGAATATCTTTTAAGATTATACAATTATTCAACGGGCTATTGACTGACGTATGCGTAAATTCGAAGCCAAATGATGGTTTTTTGGACTTATGTACAAATAGACGTTGAGCATTGGCACCGGGTCAAGTATTTTTCTTGAGAAAGGTTAGGCCAACAGCCCTGTGTTCAGCCGAGACCCATTTATATTATTTTGTCTAAGGACGACTGACTAATGAGTTTTTTTAGGGTTCTCGAGTACGTTTTTACAAAATCCGAAAGCGAAATCGATCGTGCTGACCATGAATTTATAAAGTGTACCTCATAACGACGCACACGTATAAACGAACAATTTTCAAACCATTTATTATTTTTTCTACAATATAATTAATATTATACATGCATATCATTATTTATTAAAAATTTTTTTTTTTTTTTTGGTCAAATCGTTTAATACTCATTTAATAATAATGATATTATGTAATAAACATGTATCGAAAAATGCACGCTCCCGAAATCTATTGAGATATATCGATATTATTAATAAATTGTTATGTTTAAACTTTGAAAAATAAATTGTTCACATATATACATGATTTAAGATATTATCTTTATATTTAAAAGATGTGTTAACTTCATCATAATATACAATAATGGTTGTCATATTATTTATTCTTAAGTTAAATTTACATTATAAGCGACTCTTTATACAAGCACTATTGCTTTTTTTAACGTAAATATATTATATAAAAATACAAAAAGTTTTAATGGTTATGATGTTTTTCGGATAGGGTTTATAGCATTATGGGTATTTTATTTTTTCTATTTGTGTGCTAGTAGATTCAGTGATATCATCTTGCCATTAATATATAATCGACTAAGTTAATTGTCCACCGGAATTTATAGTTACGCGCTGCACTTAAAAATCAATAATTATTGAAATTGTCATATTATATTATACACAGTTATAATAATAATAATAAGTCTCGTCGTTATTTTACGTTTTGCGATCTTTACACTTTAGCATTATGCAAACTATAGTAGACTTTAAAGATAGACATCCCGCAAACCACTAATCTGCCGCCGTCATACCGACTATGGATGATGGCCAAGACCTATAATAAACCCGAGGAATCGGGCCAACCACCGTTCGTTTGCACTTCGCTTATTTCGGACACATAATCGGGCAGACCGAAAGCCCACTGACCGAAAAAGGGAAAACCCGAATTGTATTTTACTGTAAGTCCGCCAACTAGGCTACGTGCATACATGGTTAACGGAAGGAAAATATTATTAAAACAAAAATATGTGAACGTAGGTATAGGTTATAAGACAAATTTGTTTAAGAAGCTATACTTTAAAAATATTTTGATTGGACCAATGCAATAACTGTATTGTACAGTCGTTTCTCTTTAAATTTGTTTACTAGGTATATTGTTTGAAATTAAAAATTGAATTGTTTTTTTATTCGTTTATCACGTCGACGATTAATTTATGTTGCTTGATATTATGGCGTTAAGGTCTATTTATGCTTGATATTCAATTATAAACTGTATGTAAATAATTGTGGGTACCTACCAATATAAATTGTTTTTTTATTCCGAGTTATTATTGTAATAAGTATTTTTAACTAGATATAATGACTTGTTCTATATTAATTTAAAGTTATAAAATTATTTTATACAATTTTTATATTTATGTTCAATTTAATTTCATCATATTTTTAACGATGTATTATATTATTATAATTTTAAGAAAAACTTTTTATTTCTAGAAATCGTGAATTATTTAAACAAATAAAATAAATTTTGATCGGGTAAATTTAATAGAAAACAATGACTATTATCAATAAGATAAAATTTAAACCTATACTTATTTATTATGATGTGTTACAAAATTATTAAAATATATAATAATAATACAATTATTAAAAACTGTAATAAATAAAAAAAAATACCACGAAAAATAATCAATAATAATACGCAAGGCGTCATGGGATGGGGAAAAAAAATAAACATAAGTTTTATTATAAATTGTGTTATTTACCTGATAAGTGTCTTGTTGCTTGAGCCGGTCCCTTCGCGCCACTGAATTATAACGGATGGTACGTTTTTTCGGTCGCCGTCATGGGGTCCCGCTCGAAATAGATAAAGCTCGGATCTGACGAAACGCGCCTCCCACTCGGCCCTCAAACAATACTCGGGCGTGTGTGTATATGTATTAATATTGTTTAAAAAAAAACTAAATGGTCAGTTTTTTTTTGGCTTATCATAAGACGTTCATTTGTGAAGTATCTGTTTGACCCTGGGTCGACGATTAAAATTGCACGCACATGCGGCCACTTGCAAAAGCACAGATCCGGATGTCGAAAAAAATAATAAGCGTATAAAAGTTATATGAATGTGTACCCGGCGAGACGTGCATACGTTGATCAGGCCAAATGTGGACATCAAGTCCAAGAGTATGTTTTAAGAACATTTTTTTGTCTTTGTTAATTTGATAAAGAAAACTGAAAGTTGTCTACTAGTTATTTCGTTAAACTAAACAATATTACATTGTCACGAATGTTTTAAAATATTATAGACAGGTTTATTCAATTAATTTCGATGTAATATTGTCAGTTCTCTGTTTATAAGTCTTAAGTACTCATATTCAAAAAACAATTCAGAAATATATTTAAATAAAGTGATTATAAGATAAGAGTAAAAATAGATGTTATCATATCTTACAATCAAGATAGTAAAAATTAAAAATAATGACTAATGAGGTATACAATGTTTGTTGATTGAGGTAATCATTCTGAAGAATTAAATTTATCTTTAATTTGATGATAATTTGTTAATTTATTAGTTTAATATCAGTATATCCGAATTCCAAGGGTTCATATTTTTTTTATTTACTTATTTTTTATTTATAAAATTATTTACAATCTATTAACTAAAACAATAATAAGTAAATTTTATACAACGTAGAAAAAGTTCACATGAATGACTTGTGGAGGAAGCTGTTTACTAATAGCACCTCAGCTGAGAATACATCTATGTTTAAATAATTGTCATAAACAAAATAAAATGAATAATGCTACATATAATATCTATGTATATATATATATATATTGTTTTCTATGTATCTTAGTAGCTATATTATATTATAATATCTTGCAGTAGAATAAAAGATATATTTTTGTAATTAATTTAAATTGTATAATTTAAAATGAATACTATTGTTATTGTATTTTTAATTGAACAAAATAGAGAAATTGAAAAATTTTCTATTATTGTAAATATACTTCTACCTAACCTACCAAAAAAGTTTAAAAAAAAATATATTATTATTTAATATTTTTATTACAGAATATATCGCAAACCGATAATAAAAATTTCCCAAATTAACTATTACTATTATTACGTTCTCACTTGGGAAGAAAAGTAAAATTTAAATACTTAATATTGGTTTTATGTCATATATATTTTGGCATTAGATTTTTGGTATTCAATTTTTTATTTGCTGAAATTGTTATAATAATTGTATTTAATCTTTGATTAAGTACATTTTAAATATTTTAAAGGCATGGTTACTTTTTTATCGTGCTAGTGTATATTTTATACACTAGTTTATACCTATCACTTACATACTATTTAAGTATTTTATAACATTATATGGGTCTATTATTATAGGTCTAGTTTAACAACTAGCGGTAATTTAAATTCATAACTACTCGACCCAAATGTCCAGATAATTCCAATGTCTTACTGTTCAACTGATTTTGTTCTTAGGTTCAGTTTTTCAGTAATTATTTGACGTTCAATTTGATCATAACACATACGTTTCCCTATTAATTTACATCGATATCAAAGTAGATGAATTAGTAATATAATTTAATTACATGGACGGTGTGTAAGACCGGCGCCGGAGAAACGTATTTAAGACACTATAATTTATTTGTTTTTCCTTTCGAAAGAAAAACGAAATTATCAATATCCGCATACACCTATATAATAAAACGTCTATTGCCCCGCGACAGTGAGGCTGTGGCCAATCGTGAAAATTAGGAAAGTGAAACGCTGCGCCAGAATTATCTTTTTCGGCATTAAAAATAAAAGTCGTGGGATCACGTGTTTCGTACACGTGCGCATCGTGTGTAGAGAGGCGAACTGCGCATGGATGAGTGGACACATTATTCTTGTACGATTTATAAAATTATTATTATCATAATAATATCGCTGAAGTATAATTATACGACGGTTCATCGTTTGGAAATAGCATACGACGTTGGCGTCTCGCACTCCGTTTTAGGGGTTTGTGGGTCATTGCTGTCAGCGTAGATTTCACACGTCGCAAGGACTTTAGTGCGTCTCGTCATATTGGTTCAGAGATAATATTTTTATTATTTTGTGCACTGCAGCAGTGCTGTAGCTGTACAACGTCCGCCTACAGGGATCCTTCGTGACCCATTCCCCTCGTTTACGCCGTGTTCTCTCGTTCACTGACTTTTAAATGAATATATTATTATTCCGGTGGAACCAAGATTACTCAACTACGTATACGAGTCGAATTTTCGATAACTTAAAGTGATTTTTTTGACCCCGAATTTCAATAGGTATAGGATTTGTCGAATGAATTTTCTCTTGAATTTTTCAATAAGTCGAAGTCATTTGTATATGGCTCGTGACTAATAGAATCATTCTACATAACTGCCATAAATTACCAGAATAATAATATCGTACATTGAATGGTTACCTATCTTACAAATTCAACGATAACGTTTTCAGCCAATACATATACACAGTAGGTAGCTATTTAAACAATTTTTCATACTGATTAATGATAACGCTCTTATTTGTGCATGCATACTGTTTTCGTTTTTAAAATTTGAAATAAACAAAACTATGGAATATCTTATAGAAAATTAAGATAGTCTTATCAGTATGTCATACAGCATTGGTCAGCTAGTGTTTTATGTGAATTCAAATGTCTTAACAATCCCATTTTAATTCTAGTCTTTATTCAATCCATTCAAATATTTTTGTAATTATAGAAACATAAAAAGAAATTTAATGACACTAATTCTTAAACTTAAATTTTATACATGAACCATTTAATATCAAAGTTCTAAAACCAAAAACATTAAGAAAAAAAGAAGTGAAAAGTTAAAGAGTTTATAGTAAATAAATGTAAAAGTGATGAAACATCAATAGACTAATATGATGTATTAACAATATTTTAATATGTATTAATTTATTATGTATAGGTACTTTAAACTTAAATGCAAGCTATACGATTAATTGTATTATTATTTATAACAAGTGTCCTACGATAGTTAACAAATATGCAATTTTTATTCATTATAATATGATTTATTTATATATTTATATTTTATTTGTATTACTAATTTTGCCCGTCGAAATAAATGGGCCACAGATAACTTAAGTTTCACTCTGGATAAAAACCCGGATGTAGTTGCCAGTTTACACGTGCGATTTTGTTTTTACCCGTACTTAAGGGCGTATAGTTTATACAATCGCCAGAACGATCGTTTATGACATTCTTTTCGTCTCGTGTCACTCTATTTCGGATCGATTATCGATCGTCAAATGATTGTCGCCTTTATAAATACTGCCGTGTATGGTTTTGCAGTCGGGACACCTGCAGAAGTCGAGACCGATTCGTGAGTATAGATACGAAACGACGAGCCAATATAGGTTTCAGAAATATAAATAACGACGTCTAAATACGCATTTGTTGCCAAACAAAATATTGTTCACATTACCTCGTCGTAGGCTGATAAAAATACACTTTCAAATAACAACTATAATATAATTGGTATTATTTTGCTGGCCGTTTGTTAGGTTTCGAAAACGACACCAACTATATAATGTTGTGTTTAAACACTCGCGACTTACCACCCCACTACTTTTACCGATGAGAAATATATTATATAATTGAGTATTAAATTAGGTAGACGATGGGATTACTCTTAATATAATTTATGATGAAATCGATAAATATTACATTTTATGTTACCTAGTTATTGTAGTCGAAAACTTTTAAGTGACTAAAATAAAATCAAATTTAAACTCAAACGACGGTAAATATAACTCCGTTTGTGAGCCTTGTTACAAGTTTGAAATGATTTTATATTTTGGCAGTCATCCAAGACATTTAAAATGCTTCCTTTTTTATTTGACCTTTTTTGTGTTAAGTTCTTACTAGAGATTAATTTTAAAACGAATTTATTGAATATTAATTTCATATTGATTCGATCGCATTTGGAGCTATACTATTTTTATATTCGTACATGAACATGATCATAAACCGTATAATGATATGATATACTTACATGAAAGTCGTTAGTCGTAACATAATTTATTCTTTACATCTTGGCGTAAGTGATGTATGTATAGAAATTTATGGTACTAATAATAAGTAAATCTTTATCAAAAAATTATTGTTATAATTATTATTACTTTCAACAGCCTCTTGATAAAAAATTCAATTTAAAACACATTTATTGTTTATATTGTCATATATCACTAAAAATCATTAACACTACTAACTAATACAATATTTGTATAGAATTATCGATGCTTGTTTTTAATAATAAATTATTACTGTGCTTGTAAGGTTCACCTCGATGTTTCACCAATTTATACTATTTTTAATTTAATAAATGGTTCTTGAGGGTTCGATGGTTAGTTCACTACACCGTTGTGTAAAATTTGAAGTGTATTTAATTTATACTTCGTCACAAACAATTTCTGCAAATCTAACCTTAGAAGATACATTTTTTTTTCGCGATTTAGAAGCTTGAGCTATATATAACGTTTTGAGTAGACCGGTAAGTATATTATAATATGTGCAGTAAATATATGCAGAGATAAAATTAATTTTAAACCACACAGTTGTTACACACAAAGACTAAGCGTGTCTAAAAGGTTATTCATTAGCGTGTTGATGTACAAATTATGTTTGTAAAATAATAATATAGTATTAATCTGATAATAAAAAAGTCTTTAATAAATTATAGTTAAATAATCATCAATCGTTGTCAATAAAAATAATTAACTGTAAATATATAATTTAGTAAACATTTATAAATACATTTTATTGTGTTCCCCTACCAAGTTTGAAAGTAAAAAAGAAAATTGTATAATATAGCATGTCACGTCGTATTTATAACCATTGACAGGCTACTGAACAGTTATATGATGTAATTATAGAATTTTATGGAGATGTTATAGAGGTAATAATAATACGCTATTAGCAAAATTATACAGAAATCGTTTTGATTTGGACGTTCTGTACCAACGTAATGATAAGCATAAATTTTTCTACTAATTTATGGTCAAAAGAAAAGTGCTACTTGGTAAATCTCTTATGAAAATAAACAAATAGCATGAGCCGCGGTACCTAAATAATTCTATTTTTCGTCTACGCCCGTGTAACGCGATAACGTGTACAGATCGATGTACAGGTAGTAGTGGAAGTGGCGTGTAATATTTCTACGGGGAAATGGGTTAAAGCCAAGTAGAGTGCGTGGCTCCTTCTCGGGAGGAAGGTCGAATGTGTGAATATTATGATTGTTGTCATCGGCGGCGTAATCGTCGAAAAAATCACGACGATGATGATAGGACACCGCAATCATTGCCACCGCCGATGACCTAGGGGCGGTTAACAACAACAGGTCGATCGATCGCGACACGATTTCGAATAGACCGTGACTGCTTTAGTATTTTCTCGATTTGTTTTTAACCTACATAACCTTTTTTTCTTTAGTAATTTATTCAGTCGGGTTAAGCCGATGTCGATTTCCACAAACAATAGTAAGACTCAGTGCGGATTAAGTCCATTAAATTAATTGGCTAACCTCGGCCTAGTCGACTATATCGCGATGGCGGTTTTTCATGTCGATTAGTTTTGTTTTTTATTCGGCCTCGAACTCACATATTTCTCACAAACTCATTCGGGAGAAATGGTTTCGCGCGGGGCGGCGCATACGAATAAGGGGGAGGGGAGGGGTTGATTTGGCTCATAGACGACCCCGTCTGGGAATTCGATGGTCCGTCACTGTGCGACGACGACGACGACGACGACGATGACAGAAGACGTCCGTCTCGAATCGTTGCCGAACGATTGACGAGCGTTCAGCTCGTTGGCGTGCGATTCGACATAGTATTTCGGGTAAAAAACGAATGTATTCGCGTGTGAGGACGAATATTACTTAGAAACGATTTGCACCGGTGTATATTTACAATGCCGCTGAGAATTCCCACGCGGAAAGACGGATAGTCGTATAATCGTCACCCCGTTGCGGCGGTGGCACACATATTATTACATTATATTGTACGCATTCGGTTAAATGTATGTTTTTCTCTCGTTCTTTCTTTAAACATTTTTTATTTTTTTTTTACGTGTCACCTCCGCGTCATCAACAAGTGCGCGCCGTAATAATCGTAATTTGGTAGCCGTCGTTTGAGTATTTCGTTTCGTTTTTTTCCCGTTTTTTTTTTTATATACTTTTTCTCCTTCGTTTTTTTTATGAATGAATGAAGAAAACCATTACACACGCACGCATGAGATGCACGGCAGAGTCAAACAGGTGGACCCGCGGCGGGTTTTCACAAAAGACATAATATGTACACCTTAATAGGCGTAGGTGTGCGGGTATGTGCGTGGTTGTATACTGACGCCGACTCTACGTATGGGGGTAGAAGTGCTAGTCGTCGTCTCCGTCGGGTGGATGTTCGGCCCGATGAACACGGTCAATGGGCACCAGGCGCGCACTTGTTTCCGGACGAGCATTATAATATATAATATCATATTGTAAGTCGTCGTCGTATCAATGACGTAATAAATTACGTATTTATTATTATTATGCGTACAAGCCACCGCCGACCATTATATAGTGGTTTGTGACGCGTTTATTATAAGTTATATTATCGTAGAACACTATAACGGGCTTAACCGCCTATATTATTATTATTATAACATCGCGTCTGCTGTAGGTATGTACATAATATATAATAACACATTATCATCCGTCAAATGAGTGTGGAATAAAGTACACACGCGTTTATGCCGTGTGTGCAAAAAATAAAATTTTCCCATGGGGGTTAAGCGTGGTGAAAAAAATATACCTATACTTTATAATATTGTTATGTTATACTATATGTGGATTCAAACCATACGGTCTCGTGTGTATAATAATAATATTGTACTTATTAATTTGAACAAGACGAGTGGAAGTCCAATTTAACAGACAATTGATGTACTCAAATTCCATAAAAGTATATGACAGATTAAATAAAACAAAAATGTAATTATAGTATTAATATATATATATACATACGTAGTGATAACAGACAATGTAATGATACAGATTACAGAATAAATATAAAAAGAGTATCAGAGCTTTGAGCATAGTCATCATATTTAATGATTCTGAGTAAAAATCAAAATCAAGATAATTTATTATTAAATAGGGACATAGGGGTGATTTTCTTGCATAATTAGTATTATAAGATGAGATGTAGAAACTTGTGGGAGATCTGTAATGATGAAGATGAACTTTAAACCGGGCGTGATACATTACAGGGCTTTGGCCTATTACAAGTCAATCGCGATCGAACGGTCGATCGTTACATGCGTTTTAATTGATCGTGACTCCCTTTCGTCTTTCCTTAGGTTTTTTTTTTAAAATATAAATAAACAGTATCTTTTGAGATGGAGTAAAAATCTTCTTAAAATCTAGACCATTAGAAAATAACTCTTGGCACTTGGTAAATGGTAAGTAAGGAAAAATACCACAATTTGCGACAAATAAATTTATTTATACGTTGTATGGATCAACATA
Source organism: Pentalonia nigronervosa (assembly GCA_014851325.1). Taxonomy (NCBI): domain Eukaryota; kingdom Metazoa; phylum Arthropoda; class Insecta; order Hemiptera; family Aphididae; genus Pentalonia; species Pentalonia nigronervosa. Next base: position 65,836 of record JACXSJ010001338.1, read on the forward strand.
ATTATATGTATCGTCCAAATCAAGTATTTTCAAACCAAAAGTAAATACCGTTCACGTTTGACTGATATGCATACCGAAGACGGCTATTGAGACTATTCAGCATACAATAAGGATCTTATAAAATTATCAAATCAAACACAAGTACAAACATCTCATTAAATAATTAAACAAGTTCAAATGGTAAATACCATATGTTATTATAAACATAAAAGTTTAAGAATTCAATTTAAAACAAAAATGTATTAAATGTATTAGTTTATTAAAATAATTTTTAACCCATTTGATATTAAAAGTAATAATTTGTAATTAAATATAAGTGTAACAGTCACATATATAATTACATACGTATCAATGACAACATTTATTTTCTTTAGTCATTAATTATTGAAAAACTCAAAGGCCGATCATAAGTCTTTTAAAGATGGCCAACCCTGTTCTAATAAACACGGACAGTTAATGCGGTAATTTATAAAGTAGTAAATGAATGATAAAGACGTTATTCGTACGCGTATTATTAGGTATTAAACTGGGTCGATTATAATAACGTTTATGTCAATTTATCGTAACGATGACGCGGCGATCATTCATTATTCTTTTTTAATTGTATTCGCGAAATATTCTGTCTTATTCAAAGGGTTGAACAAGTTGAGTTATTTTTTATTTTTGATAATTCCGAACGGATGCATTGGCTTTAAAAAGTTTTTTTTCTCTCTTATGATATTGTCACACTATATATTATATTTTGAGTACGTCACGCTTAATACTCGCGATGACGGCTGCAGTGTGAACTTATAATATTGATCGTAAATGGTAATCATTAATGTTTGTACAGTTAGTTAGTTAGTTACCTGTAACATACTGCATTTCTGTTTGTGTTACTCGTATATTATTTATTATACGTTTTTGTTATTAATATCGTCTAAACGGTTTATTTCAGTTTTTTACATTTAGCAGTAATAGTGAGCTTGTTATTCTTGCAAACAAAGATTTTTTGTAGTTGGTAGAGTTGCCATTATCAATCTTCTTTTTATACCTATTACGTATAATAGTAAAATACTTTTTTCGTACATTTCAGAATGTTTGGTTTCTGGCATTCACTCGAAATGTTCATTTAGTATAATCGTTGATCATTATTATGCTCTGGTAATTCTTGTTTACTCGTTTGTAGTTTTATTTCCCTTTATTCGCCAAGCAAAATATTTTATTTAACTATCCATTGATATTTTTACAGTTTAACGTGTTGTTTTTAACCATTTAATGTCGAACACTACCATAATCACGTTTCCCTAGTATAATTATTACTACATTGAGTTATTTATTGTTATTGTATTTTATAATTAGCCTTGACCAGTCAAATTAAACACTCTGAGAAAAAAAAATAAGATAATTATAAAACAGTTAATACATCGTAGTGAGGTGTTATATAGCTATATAGAATTATGAACTATCATAGATATTTGACTCAACGATCTATTAGATGACACTTTTTTTTATAATGTAAGTAATGAAACAGGATAAATATTATGGACATATAGTAGCAAAGACAATATTTTCAGGTAATCATGCACTTAAAAGATTAATTTTTCAAATCTTTTTAGTTTTCAAAACACCACTTGTGTAAATAAAAACAGATTGCTACGTATTGCTTTCTATAAGTCATAGCATTCAGTATGGACAAATAAACATAATATACTTAATGGTTATAATAATAATTATTATGGTGTATGAAATATGTGTTAATATATAAGTAATGCTTCGATTTCAAAGATTAATAAAATGATAACAATATCTTAAAAGTTTGTTTCTAGGTTAACTTTAACCTTTTTTTTTTATTATTGATACTGTAAAATATTGAAATTATAAAATATCGAATGTTAAAATAAAAGATATTAAAAGTAAAACCCGTTTAACAGATTCTAAATAATACTGAACGATTTCCATTATATAATAATATTTTAATAGTTCATTAAAAAAAGAAAAAATGTTTTGAATTGAAACTGTTTTCTTAGAGGTATTATAGGTAGTAAATGTAATAAAATAAATATATTATACAAACAACTAACAATTAGGTATGTATTTATGATACAATATTAAAATATAGGTACTAACTTATTTCTTATATTATATTATCTTATATGCATTAACTAGAGGAATAAAATATGTTGTTTTTTTACTAGGTAATCATAATGTAAACATTAACGGTTAACTTACTTATTTTATATTAACTTTTAATTAAAGTAACTACCTAAAATTTGTATATATTTATTATTTAATATTATATCATTTTTACGTTATTTATACATCTTTAAAACATTGAATACATTTTTACTAACGTAATTAAATATTTAATTACGTTTTTTATAATACAACTACGATCAATAAATGACTGCCTAGTACAATGATATAAGTGACTTATATTATTAATCTTTACTTTTTAACACCACACGTCTGTACACCATTAATGAGTAATTATCATTAATAACAATTGTTGCGAGTTGTGGAATATAGGTTTTGCGAATGAGCCGTCAACCGATAAAGCGATTTGGTGAATAATGCGTATAGTGGCAAAAAATTGAAAAGTAGCCAATAAGTTCATTGCTCCAGAATGTATAGCATCAATAATTCTTTAATTAATTGATAAAAAAAAACCATTTTAAAAACTGCTTTTTTTTGGCCATCAAACCTAGTTAATACAAAAATTGTATAGATAATATTATAAATTATATTTCGTTCATGATGCCATTGTGTGTAGGTACAACCTATATATAGGTACCTTTATTCGAAAGATATTTTGATAATTTATTGTGTAGCATAAATGTTATTACACATAGGGTGTTGGAAACGATCTTCCTTTGAGGGATAAATCCTAGGCATTCCTGTTGTACACCAGTTTCATATCTACGTGTGCAGGCTATAAGGCATTATTGTTATTATTATTATTATTTTGTTCACATCCGGTCCGTTAATCATGTGTTATAGGTAATAAAGTGTATTCTCTTTCTCTCTTAGACTATACATATATACGAGTATTTATAGGTGTACAAGAGTTATTTGAAGACAACTTTTAAGTTTATTACTATACGGTATTCGGTTTGTCATGGAAATAAAATACTATAGAGGGGATAAATTTAAAATGTACTTAATCATAACGTCATATACTATCCTCAGAGCACTATGTAGAGATTGAAGTAAATTACATTTTTTGGTTCAAAAAAACTACGTAAATGCATTATTTACGAATAAAAGTTTAATTTAAATTATCGTGACTAATCGTCGGTACAATAGCTTAAAAGCGTTGTAATAACAGTTTACAATAAAATAAGCTTTTTAGATACTGATAATAATAAGTAACGGAGCTAAAAAGATATATATATATATATATATATATATATATATATATATAAGTCCACTTAAAAGAAAAACAGATAACGATTCGCCGAATGAAATTGTTATAGGTAGGTACTTGTACAATGATCGTTGATGAGATCTGCAGTATTTTTTTTACTGTTAAGTTCATAAAAATATTGAATATTGACTTAAATATTTTATTTTACAATGTATGTGTTTAATGTATTTTTGCTGTATGTGATTATACAATTTTGAAAGTTTTAAGAATTATACGAATGTATTGGTGTTGTCCAAGGTCCGGTTCTAATGCTTTACACAAATTTATATCGTATTGTTTTGTGATTTTCCAATAAAAAAATATGCGTTCATTTTTAATAATATAATATAATATTATATATATATAAACTTTTTTTACGGTTTTTTCATCGACTTTGCTCTAATATTATTTAACTTCGACCTAAAAAATGTTTTTGCCAAATTTTTTCGTCAACCTGTCAGCTATAATTTATTATGTTTAGCACGTACTTTCCTAATATACATAATAATCTATCAAACGTTTTGTTCGAAACATGTTGTATATAGTCAAGAATATTGTTTTTATTGCACAACTATCGGTATTTTAAGAAAGCTGCAATGTAAATCATAGACAATAATTGTTTTTATGTGTAATACGTAGATAGTTAATGATATATAAGTTGTATGGAATTTGGTTAGTTGTTTATATTATTCCGTAAAGGTTTTTTTTAAAATATAATAAACTTATGTTATATTACTTTAAATTCATTTGTGTTACTTACAATATTATAATATATTATTTATTACGCATTAAAAATATTATTTTTAATTAAGTTGAAAATGAGAGAAACAACGGATTAAGTATGTGTTGAAAGGGTAAGCTAACTAAACAAATACAACGAATTTTATTGAAGTGTGCATTTCAACTTCAAACTATCGGAACTTGAAATAGGAATAACAGTTGGACGTCTAGACTGTTCTAGAAGTCTGACGATATAATTCTTATGAATTTTTTTTATAAACGTATAAAAATCCAAATTTGAACGAGTAGTATTTCATTTTATGTACTAAGAATAGTTATAGGTCAAAGATAATGGGTTTAGAAGAAATGGGGGTACTATGGTGATTTGACAATTTTAGTTATTAATATTAATCTATCAACATTTATAATTTGTAAAAATGGTTAAGTATATTAGATACTAGTATAAACATTTTAATAACTAAGAAACTATTCATTCGAATTTTGAATTATATAGGTACATCAACATTTTCAATCAAATTATCTACTAAATATTTTACAGTAAAAAAGTGGTGTTCTCGTTTGAAAAACAGTTTAATACAAACAATTTCGAAAATTTTAAAATATGTTTTTTTTTAATAAGTATATTTGAGAATTTCAAAAATTAGAATTTGAATAATTTCATTATTGTGGAAAAAATGGGAGGCGGGTGAGTATGCTTGGTGAACCACCCTGTATATAGCTTAAGTGTAAGTTATGACGTTCTTGTTTTATACGTTTTTACGGTATACTGCTGAGTTCGTGTCATCGGTGCACCTTTACACGGACTGCGGTCGTGAATTATTAGGAATTCGTTTTCGTAGATAAACAAAATCCGAAAGACTATTGCGATATGTGTGTCCAATTCTAAAGATTTACACGTCGTACAAACCATCATATTATAAGTCTTGCACACAAAAATAATTTAATAGTCGCAGCATTGAAAATACGCGATATACTGTATATTTATATACAGGTAGCGTTTGTGCGCCGCTCCGTGGAAATATTATATAATAATATGTAATCTCGTCGGAGAAAATATGTTCTTACAAGGAAAAAAAAACCGTATTTTTTCTGTTTTTATTATTATTATTTCTTTTTCCTCCGTTTGGGATACAATACGCGAGAATGGAGTATAATAAACTCGCAACTTTACGGTACGATGGGCAAAACGGATTTGTCATGTGCGTTTAATAATATAATATTTGACGCGTCGTGTATAATATGCATAGCACCACGACTACGACGATCGGGAATGGATTATTCTGGTCGGATCGGTGCGATGTGCTAAACGCGGTTAGCGTATATATATGCACTGCAAACTATATATATATACATTTATACCCTAATAACGTACGCTATTATTATACGCGTTTATAATAATACGACGAGCCTTTCTATATTATATTGTATTTTCTTCTTTCCATATATAAATATACATAATATATTATATCACGCTCATCGTCCTTCCGCGGGCGAATATTATTATTACTTTATAGGCACCTATACCTAACCATATACTCGTATGTGTGTGTGTGTGTATGCCAGTGTATGCGTACCTACCCCCCCCCCCACCCATCCCCCCAAACAAGCCACCGATTCGCGTACGCTCAATTTGCTCATCAAAACAACTGCACCGGCCCCGGCCGACGGGGTTGCTCCTCCGACCCTCCTCGTCCATTGTACGGGGGTGTGCACCGTGCTAATTCGGATTCGCCCGTGTAATAATGCGCCTCGTATTTGCTTTTTACACACACGCGCGCTCGCGCGAATTGTACGCCGTCGTCGTTGTTCGTATTGTGTGACGTGTAAATGTGTAATAATAATATGTGTAATTGTACGCGTGTATTATAAACACAATGAGCACGCGGTATGTGTGTGCGCGCGAGTGGTGTTCGGTCGAGGGCGAAACGGGCAGCAGACTACACGGCAATGAGATAGGTGTGTGTGTGTGTGTGCGTGTGGCACAGGGTAATAATATAATAATATGATAATGTAGCCGATTGCTACACGAAAAGCGCGATCGAATTCGCCCGGGAAACGAATGTCGTGATATCTAGTTTGTAAAGGTCGAGCGCACACGCCAATGCTCCCATTTTATATGTTTTGTTACCACGTGGGTTCGTCAAAATTCTGATTTTCGGAATTTTTAAATAAGGACCATGTTTTCAAATACTCGGCGTTTTTATATGTAGCTAATATAATATAGGAGTGCCCTGTAGTAATACCAAAACGTTGTGTCTTCTAATAAGAACTAAACTGTTTTTTTGCAAAAAATCGTTAATCTGCTACATTTTTCAAAAATGTTGATGTATCCAATTCGAAATTCGAACGAGTAAAATTTGAGCCATTAAATTTTCTGCGCTAAGGATAATAGGTCCATAATAATGGATGAAATAAATTATGAAGTTCGTATCGTCACAGGATATTCCTTGAATGATAAAACCGAAGTGAAAATATAGTCCAAGTAGGCCATTTAAAAATTCCAATAATCAGAATTTAAATAAACTCATTATAAAGAAAAAATGGGATGTGACTGTATGAGAATGATTGGTGAATCACTTTGGATATTATGAATATTTTTTATTATGATTATCTTCACATAGGACTTTCGGACTGCACTCGTCGATGATGTAATGGAATCGTGTACCTATAGTTGACTTCAACCAGTGTTTTCCGGCGTTGATGGACGATAACACAATCTCTAAACTCAAATCACTCGGTGTTTGACAATTTCCACCGAGTTCTTAGTAAACATTTTGAATCTATAGCGGTATTCGATAAAACACGCCATATATATATATAATATAATATTATGAATTATGATATAAAGCATCAGAATACTATAATATTATGACCTACAATCTGCTATGCGCGTCGAGTATTTGTTTTTCATTTTTAAAAATTATTACACATAGTATGTGTATACGTTATGTATCTATATTATAACACGACATACGAACCTATGAAATGTTTGCACTGTTTTTCACGTGCATACGATGATATCACGGTCTATAACTCCGTTAATTCTACACGATGACGCACGTTATATTGAACCGAACAAATAGAATCGAATAATATTATAATAATATTATAAATACGCATACAGCAGTAGTGATGAATATTGTCGGTACGATTCCGCGTTCAAATATTTCAGTCATATTCTAATAGGACGTCGTGCTTAAAAATTATCTCCTCGTATTTTATAGACATTATTTATAGGTACCTACCACATAATAATACAACACGTCATAACGTGTATGGTAGGCACTGTATTATATTATATATTATATATATTATACAGTACGGTATTCATTAATAAACATTTATAAGATACGGTTACATATTATGCATATTTCGGATTAACCGTTTGTGTTAAATGGCATTTTTACGTAAGCCGATATTCAAAGGAAAATTAATATATTCTCAGTAGAACTTATTAAAAAGAGTTTGGCCATCCTTGCGGTATATTATACATAATTATACGATACCCAAGCCTCCCCTTTCCATCCCCCATAATTACACCACTGCTATATTTTGTATAATTATTTATTTATTTTGATTCTATTGTAATAGTTACAACTTAGTTTTGTACACAACCATTGTAGTTGCCCTACACGATTTAATAATAACAATAGATTTTTACCTTATTTTTACGCTTGAGGTTTCGTTCCTCTCCACCTTAACGCAACCGATATAAAAATGTAGTGTTTAATCTATAAAATAATACTGATTTTAAGCTATAATAACTTCCGGTTAAATAAGCAAATAAAATGAAAAAATGAAAAAATAATAATATTATACAATTTATAAATGTTGATTGATACAATACACCATATAAATACCTGATTGCTCAGAGATCAATTAAACGGTTAATAACCTCTTAAATATTTATCGGTCCTTTAGACAAAAAATAGCGATTCATATTAATTAAATAAAAGTAATCCGTGGTCTATTGAATTGTAATGAACCATTAAATATATCAATTTTTACACGACCCGGCTTATATATAGATACCTAGCTGTAGCAAATAATATAATATGTCTATATTAAATGGTTAAATAATATAACCATTCTTTGTTTTCAATTATTTTTTTTTTTGACTAACTACTATCATGGGTGATCCAATCTATACAGATTACAGAGTGATAGTTCTAAAAAATACAATACTTGTTTCCTTATTCAAAATGTTTATAGCATTGTATATTTTTACACGATAAAACAAATTCTTACTAATTTTCGATCATTGAGTTTGTATAGGTATTTGTAACAGATTATTTTTATATGAAAACGTCGATGCAAAACATTTAATATTGAACTATAACTTTTCATTAGTCTGTAATTTATAATAGTTTAATGTCTAGATAAAAGAAATGATAGAGTAACAGGAGATACCAGTTAATATACTTTAAGATTTTAATGCCATTCGACAACATTGATTCAGTTTTAATTATTTATTTTACTTATTTTCACAAAATATATTCTTAATCTGAATACGAAGCTAAACAACAGGAGTCATTACTCTAAAAAAAATTATTGAACCACTACTGAGATAAAATACATGTATTAGAAAACAAAGCTTGCATCAAAGCTCGCCGGATAAATCTAATGCAGGATGTGGCGTAGTGAACGTCTTTCAAACCTTAAGCAAATATTTTATATAATGACCCTATGAATACATCCTTACGAACTGTGAAATCATGTCTATAATAATAAACACACAGACTACAGTATAATAAATTATAATATATAATATTGAAAAATCGGTACTGATGACTGAGAATAAGTCGGCGTATACCGCTACCACCATAGCACCATAGTACTCCTTAGCTAGCCACCACTGCAGTGTCTACGGACCTGAATACAGGTAAAATTTCAAAGAGATAAGGGGTACCCACCCACTTGAAAAATGTCTAGTGCTAAGCAATTGCATTAGGTAAACGTCGTTCACCACGCCACTGAATGCAGGTGATAATAATAATAATAGTTAAATACTATGTGAGGTCGAGACATAGATAATTTTATATAATCTTAGGAAGGACCTCGGGTAGAACCGCAGGTGGCGCTCGTAAATCATGACGACAAACGCCCGTCACGTACAAAAGCCGTCGAAATGGACTTTTCGAGGTTAATCAAATCAACGTCGACACTATACCCGCGTGTTGTGTGAAACGCGTCCATCCGACCTCCATCCGACCTCCGTCGTGGTTGCACCGGTCGCGGACGGAGGAGAGAAGCGTTCAGTCCATCCTGTTGTATATGCCACATCATTATGATATATTTGAATAAAACCGCCGCGCGAATTACGCCTATTTATAAACGTATTATAGTCGTTGCCGTTGTCCTCGTCGGTATTATTTTATTAATATCATACGGTACAAAAACGGTAGATTTATCATCCGAAATTTGTGCGTCACACACTGCCATCGCGTGAATCCTGCGGGTCGATTGTTGCGGCCGCGTGGCACGACGAGAACGCTGGACGTCAGCAAAACATAACCAGCTTTTTTCTAGGTAAACCTACACACATAGTTCTGCTCGAAACGGTTTGATAAATTTGAATTTGTAAATTTTGAGGTACACGATAAAAGAGCCGGTTAACTCAGTCGGTAGTGCATCGGGCTTTTGACCTACGGGTCGTGGATTCGAGTACCGCGTCATATTGTTATAATTTATAATAAAAATCTTCTCTAGGAATGAAAAACAGCTTTATGTTTGCATATATTAATCCGTGACAGGAACACAATATAATACAGGACGGCTTTCTCCTTGAATTTTTTACAAATCTTCCGCCAAAGTCTGAGAGATAGGTGTCCTAAGTGTTTTAACTATGTCTACATAATAATAGTGCATCGACATGACAATTCTGTTGATCTATACACCTTCATAATGTCGATACGTAAGTATGCTAGTTGTGATCTGCCCGTTTTTGGTTGTTTATTAATTGATTAAGTTGTTAAATTACTTGCACATAATATTACAACACACATTCCCTGCACAAGTTTTACTCTAGACGCGCCTAGATTCTCTTCAAAACCGTCGCAAATCCGATCGTATTGTCTGCGAAAAAAAATCAGTTGCAGCTATATTAATTATAATATATAATACCTACTCGTATAATATAATAGATTCTAAAAAAAAATATTGTTTATAATATGTGTAGTTTAATATAATATTTTGAGATGTTGTCGGTTCATTGTGCACAGTGACCGTCTTCTTCAATTTACAGTACCTAAACAGCGGGTAGAGGTTCTCATTCGAGAACAAAGAAATTTTTATTGCCACGGGACACTCCTTATATTATGTATGTGAAATCTAAATGGTTGAATATAATACGGTCCTTTTTAGTATGCTTTAAATTTCTGAAAAATCGGAATCTGAATAAATTCACAATTAAAGAAAAAAATGAAGGTGATCGTGCGATTGGCATGAATCACGCTGTATTATAATATTCTGTCATACGTAACGTCTACTGTGGTTTAAATGTTGAGTATTAATAGGAACTATGGGAAAGTATAATATGGAAACTCATCGTGTACCGACTCGTTAACTGTGTCATCGTTTGTGGGCGATACATTATTAATAGCAGACGTTTTCACAACAAATTCCGTCTAAATCAAACGCGCGCCGCTATGACATAATTATGCATATTTATAAAATTTCGCACGAGTGGAGTAAATAACTCGAATAGTTCTAAGACGTATTTCCGTTATACTACCTATATGAAATAAATAATAATAAAAAAAAAAAACAGGTAATACTACAATACGTACTCGAAGTGGTTCGTTGAACATCGAAATTTGGTGACTGTTGAAATTGTAATCCACTGCGTGAGATAAAATCGAGTGTACTATCGCAATAATAATAACAGCACTACACGTAGGTACATTATAATATACTCCGTAAGAGAGAGATTTTTTTTATGGAAATTAGAATGGCTCTTGATGGTACGAACGTACAATAAAACTTCAACAACATACTCTGAAAGTATAACTTCACTATTGTTGTCTAAATTACATTGTCGCGATGGACTTACAAGCATGTACTTGGCCAAATTATATGATATCGCAAGTGGTATTTGTGAAACATAATAAATATAATAAAGTTTGTTAAGTTGTCACACGCAATCGTACATAATTCTATAAATCACAATATTATTATATCATTATATTAAGTAATATAATTGCATATATATGCATTACATAACAATTCAATTGTAATATCAGTGCATTATGGGAGTTGGGGCAATTATAGATAGTTCTCGCGTTTAGAGTTGAATACACTTTACAGTAAAATAACATAATAAAGTATAACGGGCTCTATTAAGACGAGTTTAATTTAAGCTTATGTTTTATTGTGGCAAGTACACAAGACGTGAAACAATATTATTTTATTTTTTCAGAATCTGTTCTATATACACACACATACATATCATATATGAGATGAATATCGTTTATTTTATTGATAATTCTTGACAGTGCGTTTTATATATAGTACCTATCTACGTCATTGTTTAATCAGTTTTTTTTTATTTAATTAAGGTTTCAACATCACAGGTTATTAGCTTAAAGTACGTTTGAAAAAAAAAAAGATAGATACAAATAAATAGGAAGTTACAATTTATGTTAGAAATTATTTATAAGTTTAGTTTTTGTTAAGAATCCCATGATTTTTGTATTGTTTTCGTTGAGTGTTTCTTTGTGTCTGGGGGTTTAGATAGATTAATCAATGTATCTCGGTGCTTCGAGCAGTCTTGAAGGATGTGTTGAACGGGAAGGTCACCTTGGCATTTGTTGCATATGAGTGGGAAATTTTTGCTGATGAGAAAAGAGTGAGTTGCGAAGAAGTGTCCGATTATGGCTTTTGTAATGACAATTTCTTGTCGTCTGGTGAAGTGTTCAAGAAAGACCGATTTTTTTTAAAAATTTTGATTTTGTTTATGTGTGGAATGGAGTCCCAATAAATTAGTCATATCGCGTATATATTTTGTTTGATGTCATTTGTTGGTAAGTAAGTGATTGTTGGATAGTGGATTGTTCTGGTCATGAGGTCGGATGCCTTATCACCTATCTCATTGCCGGTTATACCCATGTGTGAATGAACCCCAGTGAGTTTTTATTTATTCTAATGAATAATATCTAATTCATGTTGATTCTCGATTAAAATTGGACTAGTCAAATTAGCACTAATTTTAAATTATATTTTAAAAACGCATAGAAGAGTAAACACCTAATAATAGTTATAACTGTACAATAATTTAATCACTATATTTTGAAGATTCTTAATGACTATCATAAGCTATCATTGTGTGAATGCCATTATTCCCAATAATAAGTAATAACACATCCGCGCATACAACCGATTTTCTCGAGTAGATTATGTTTTTTTGAATTCCTTAACACCTATTTATCAAATTGATTATTCTTTTTCTCTCTTTTTTTTTCTGAATAAATATCATAAAGAGTGTACGTAAAAAAAATCCAGATTTATTCCCACTGTAACTATGTGGTGTGTGGAAGGGCGGAGTGATCGGAAATTTCGCTGCAGGTGCTCTGAGCGGTGCAGTATGCGCTGCCAGGAAGGAAGATTAAACAATTTTTTCCTCCTCTTTCGATCGACAACAATAATAGTATAATAATATGTATAATGCAAAACCGAACAAAACGGATGTGTTGTGGTCAAGTCGTATTTTTTGTGTCCGCGTGAATAATCGGTATTGTAATCGAACAACGGCGACGATATATTAGGTACTGGTATGCATTATTATCATATATATATATATATATATATAATGTATAATGCGCATATGTACAGTTGTTGTAATAGCCCTCCATAAACCGTTTTCCCTCGATGAGTAAGACGACGGCGACGGGGGCCTTTATGCGGCTTTTATTTTGGAATTTCGCCGTCAATGATGTATCGACCACGTCGTCTACAACGAGACAAATCTTCGAGCTCCCCGACAATGGGCGATACACGTGTATTATTATGTATTATTTTCGATTCTCAAACGGATTTCTCGTACTCTCTCTCGCAAAAGCGGGCGCGCGCGATCGCGGAAATCGCGTAGGGGCCGATGCGCGGTTTTGACGTTTGCGCATATTATAATGCACATAATAATACATATATAAATAATATAAATTGTATTACACGTGCACGCAAGCCAACGTGGACATAATGTAATGTATACATATACGCCATTCAGTGCGCGGTACAGGCCGACGGAATTATAAGCATAATAAAATATTTCATAATAATATATTACATGTTCTTTGCGTGTGAATGACGACGACGACCACACTACACCTCGTCCACTACAATTACTGCCGTCGCTCATCGTGGAAATCGCAACAGTGATTCCAATCAATTTTTTCGCATATATTTTGTGTTATATACGTATAGGTGGATAAGTTACTCGTTGAAAAAAAATTGAAATTTCCGACTATGCGCTTTTCCGAAAACGAATGCTTACCTATACGTCCGAAATCCGGAACATTTCCGTTCAACCGTAGACAAAATCTTATACTGGTGTGGAAGAAGGGGGGGGAGGGTGTACTATAATGAAGATAAAAGCATTCCGTTTTAATCGTTCTATGATAATACACCGACGTGTACATCAAATTTAAAATGATTTGTGCTGGGAATCAACTAGGATGCTATAGCACCCATAGCACTCCTGCAAGCATCCCCTATATATAGATGAGTCTACGGTCGCGTCTATTTTTAGCATACTGATTCATAAAATTCCACGAGTTCAGATCGTGTTAGAAATTACACTATTTTAAATGTTGCAAATTGTAAGTTGTTGTAACATTGTGACAACCGCCCTTGTTGGCAATGGATACGATTTTGCTCCTAATTTTGTTACATTGTTTTATATTATATCCTATATCATTCGGTAATTTTACATAATATTGTACGTGAATTGAAAAATTGTCAATAAAACAACGTCGTTTATTTGCAAAGTTATTAAAACGTTTCTTTTTCAATTTTTACCATATAATGCTACGATAAATAATAAAATAATAAACACCGATACTTTTTGTACACTTATATGTGTAGAAATAATAGTAGGTAGCTATAATGACATAGTAAGGTTATTATATTAACATCATATGCTACATATAGCATATAACTATTGTTACAACAATAATTCCGAGTGTCGTACTAATATTATTCATAAATCATTATCAATGTAAGACTTATCGAGTTCGTTTCGTTCTAGTTCGAGTATATTCTCAAGTATTTGGACTAATAATTCAAGATATAACCATATGCGAAATTAAACAATTACGTAATGACTAATTATTATTATTATTACCCATTTGGCGTTCTTGAAAATTATAATCTCAAATAAAACTGTTAATTAATAGATAAGATACGTCAATAAAGCGTGTTTAAATAGATATAAAAGGTCTATATTTTAATCCAATATTATTACGATATTTTTTTCATGCTCATTCTAAATTTCGATAAAATATAATAAATATACTTCCATTTATATCGTATATATATATATATATATATATATATATATATATATATTTTTTTTTTTTAATGATTCATTTCGGTATTTTATATTTTTTAGATAAACTACGCTTTGTAATAATATGCATAACAGTATTTATTAAAAATATTTTAGTTGTCTTCAAGATACTCGTTCAGTGCACATCTAAGACAACTGATTTGAAAATCACTCGTCTGCTACATGTGATTGTTGGATGGTCTGGCTATAAAATTACGTCACATTAAATCTTAATATTATAATATATTTATAAACATTTTACATATACCATAATATTATAGGTACACTTGAAGTAGAGTTGAACCGCATAAATCCACGTTTGATCTATATAGAATAAGTCTTTTACGGAAAAGAATAACGATAATGTCATATATTATATTTCCTGGTATTATTGTTGTTATTATTATTTTTATTATCATCATCGTCATTATCATCATCGTCGTCGTCATCATAAATATGGACAATATAGAATATGTATACAATGAGTCTCCCTGCACTGCTGGACCGACCCTTAAATCCCGTAGGTATTATTGTATACTGTACACATTTAAGTACATTAAGTTTGATATATTTTTCCGGCTCAAGTAGGCCATAACGTTTATACATAATTTATATTACACGTACATAATCGGTATTAATCGACGAGTTTAGCGAATGAATGTTTTTTTCTGACACTATTTTTTTTAAATTGTATTTTGTATTTATATGCTTTTTTATATAAAAAAAAATGATGCGGCTGCGGGGATGGGGCATAATACCGTTCTTCTACTGCGTATGTAATAACAATGATAATAATAATATAAGAACGGAAACGACTAGGGAACCTGTTGCTCGTCATCGTGCCGACGAGGAACATAAACATCAAATGATAGTCTTATTATATGGTATAGGCGTATTATTAATAATAGGTACCTACGTTTGGTGAAGCGGTAGCTGACTTATTGACTTAATTCCACGTAATCTCATAGCACACTAAACGCACGCAAGTCGTTAATATGTGGCCTTATAGGGCGCACTGCAATACAAAACTATTCGTATATTTATAGTAAGTATATAGATACAAGTGCGTATGACTTTATGCTTCCAAGTCGTCGGGACCAGAAGAAGACTTCTCTGTAGATTATAATATAAATATATATTATGCAATTGCGCGATAACCAAATGGACAGTTTACTGTATTTTATAATCTTATGTTATTAAAACACGTCTAATCATCAACTGAATGCACTAGAAAGTTAATAATAAATGATATATTATACTACGCGATCGATGGTAATAATAAAATGAATTCTCCCTTGACGGACACCTCCGAATAGCGGACAAAATCTCAGCGACCTAGTGTGCATGGTATTTAGAAGTTTCACCATAAATGTGTCATTGAATTATAATTTTCGGGAGTCACAATAATTGAATAACATTGTGTACGAATTAGTACATTACATTTTATATTTAAACATGCTTTAGATAACAATTTATATTTTAATTTGAAATATTAAAAAAAAAAAAGTTATCTATGATTATACTATTGTATTTAGTAAAATTGAATAATAAATCAATGAGGACGAGGAAATAGTTGTCTAAAGCATATAGGAACTGTTGAATAATATAA
This sequence comes from Pentalonia nigronervosa, assembly GCA_014851325.1. Classification (NCBI taxonomy): domain Eukaryota; kingdom Metazoa; phylum Arthropoda; class Insecta; order Hemiptera; family Aphididae; genus Pentalonia; species Pentalonia nigronervosa. The sequence continues at coordinate 82,111 of JACXSJ010001338.1, forward strand.
TTTTCTTACCTCTTTGATACTTCAATTTTTATAAAAATTTTCTTTATTTAGCTTAGTGGATTATAATAACAACAGTATTGTTATTTACAAAAGAAAAAGTAAAATTATGACAATAATTAGTGACGATGTTTTTTTTATTTTTACATTGTGTTTTTTTTTCATAATTGTTTCTATTGTCTGAAAAGATTATATTATAATTTCAAACCTGATGTAACGCAGAAAAATGTTAAAAGTTTGTACCAATAGCTTATTTTTCAAAACCACATAGTAAGTATTTTTATAGCTATTTATTACTGTTGGTAATTCTAGTGATTTAGCTTTAGCATTTATGAGCGTCGTATTTTAATATTTTTTTAACTTTATACCTACCTACTTTATATAGCGTTTGTTGTAAAAACTAATGCATAATATTATACTTTTTTGAAAAAAAAAAAGGATTAATACTAAGTTGCAGAAGAAAATGTTGGCATAATATTGGTACACTAAAAATATTTTAAGTACTTTTGTATAGTCTATACATATTGTAGTTGATTTGTCAGTAGGCACGTACATAGAAATAATACATTTTCTAAGAAACGATAATTTTTGTTTTGTATTTTACGTGAATCAATACTTATATTGTTATATACATAGTATATTACAGTTCGTCGGGGTAATATCGTTTAGAAATTCAGCGTGTACACAATATATATATATTATTGTTGTAATATTTTAGTAAAAACGTTTTCGTTTAAAATATCTGTGCATATATATATATATATATATATATATATATATATAAGTCTGTACATTATATTTAAATATAAATTGCCGGAAATCTGTTGTATGTTAACAGGACAAGCGCTCAGGAAGAGGAAAAATCTATTTAGTGTCTCTCCTCGTCCTACGTGACGTGAGATGAGCACACTGTATATACGGCTCTTTCTCAAAATGCCGGGTGTAAGCTGCAGTTTATATATGTGGCGCTCGTACATAATATAGATACATATATATTGTTGGCAGTAATCCACAAGGAATCGGACAAGGAGCTTTTATCGAGCTTTTCTCGTGTATTTATACGCGCGAGTGTGTGTGTGTGTGTGTGTGTGTGTGTGTGTGTGTGTGTGTGTGTGTGTAAAGCGTGTATAGCGCACTGTGAAAAGGCCGCGGCGGGCGGTAGAAACCTTATTGCCGCCATCATTAGAGCTTTCGTTCGGGTAGGGGGCGTTTCCGGCGTCACCGTATCCGCCAATCGGGCACCAGGAGATAAATTATATACATATATTATACGTATATATATAGTGGTATTATATAGTAGTAGATACCTCGGAGTTCGCAGAGCACATTTCCTCTCACTCTGTTCACTTCTCTTTATACCACCTCTCTACTCGATCCCCTCCATACCCCTCACCGTCGTAATATTACACTACTCTGCCACGGCAGTCCTTACGTGATAAATAGTCAAACGTTCTCTCGTCCTCCGCCGTCCAACACTTCCCGAAAAGTACGTCTCTACGGAATCTGAGGAGCCCCCCCCCCCCCCCCAAGTCACGGATTGCGGAGAGGAAACACTGAGAAGAAGAGCCCCGTGTAAGAGAGGGGAACGGGAGACCGGAGATCAAGACGGCGACGTCAGAAGACGACCCTCCGGCGACCCTTGCCGGTATATATATATATATATATATATATATAGGTCTAGTTCTCCACGTCCACTCTGCAGAAACAGAGTCTTTAACTTGTATTATATAGGTATATATAGATGAAGATAATAAGTTATCTAACTATCGCATATATATACACGCGAGATGCGAGACAAAGTAGGGGGGACGTCACCGTGGCGTTTATATATTGCCTTCTCGGTGAGATTCAATTCAGGAGGTCGGCGACGACGTAGACGTTGATCATAGAATTAAACCCTCGTTTCTTGTGTAAGACCTTCGTTATTAACTGGTGTTTTTCCCTTTCACGGGGTCACCCGTTCACATAAAATAGTATGTATATATACGTTGCGTAGGTGTATATATATACGTATATAAGCGAGCGTACCGGAAGCTGAGTGTGTATAATACGGAAAGAGAAAGAAAAAAAAATACAACTAAATCCCAAGGTTCCGGAATCGTTTTTTTTCAATACTCACCCACGATCGCCTCTTGGCAGTTTTCAAGGGGGCCATACGGCTAACGATCGGATGTACCGTACACGTCACACGCGCCGTAATTAATTTTTTATTTACAACGCGTCGGCTTGTGTTGTATAAATACGCATTGCATCTATTTGACTTTCTATCCGTTCTGGTGCCTTTCGTGAATAAATAGAAATTTCATCTATTTCACGACACAGGACTTTGTTTTTTACACCCGTGTGGATAGTTAGCGTCGATCGATTAATGATCCTAACCTAACTTTTCAAGTTTGAAACAGACTAAATTGAACTTCATCTAGCTTAATATGAAATTACGTACAATTTTAGACGATTTTCTGTTTTATACATTACTAATATAAGTACGTATACCATACGTCCGGTACGTGAATGCACCTACAGATTATGGAACAAGTTCCGTGCTATAGATTATTCAGTTACGATCGTTTTCAAAAATGAAAATAATTAAGAAGTTTTGAAGAAATATCATACACCAACAGCGTTTTCAAGGTTTAACTTTGATATCATAGAAAAATATGTTTATAAAAAAATATTCTTTAAATAACTAATTGATCAGCTTACACAATTAAAACAAAGAAAAAATAATGTGATCTATTTCGAATATTTAATTTTTGAACATTTTGATTTCATTGTTTACCCATATTTATAGTGAAATGATTTAATAATTATTATAATTGTACTTTTTTAAATAAATATGTTAATATTCCTTGACACCTTTCGATACTTCTATTTTGAACCAATTGATTTCAGACTTTACATTAAAATTAAATGTTTATTTTTCAACTTAAAATGGTAAAAAATTATCTTTCGTTTATTTCAAAAGATCAAGGAGATTTTATATCACGGGCACCTAAAATCCTAGTTACGCCACTGACTAGATTCCTTATTTCCGTGTTCGTTTCGTGAAAGGTTATCCGTTTTGATTAATTACGAGATATAGTAAAAATGTTCCGTTTTGTTTCGTGAAATGGATCAGAACGTCAAACACGGATGTGACTTATATATTATCTAATGTATAGTCGATGACCGATCTTATAACGCCACGTTTTAAAATTTAATATTATACTAACCTACACTTAAGACAGTCGAAAGTTTGAGCGTGTTTAGATAAAATCGTAAGTCATGTGAACACGGTTTCAATGCCCATTTTGAGCGTGCTAGTCAAGTGGATGAATTTCACGAGACCAAATGACCGCTATTAAAACATGTCCTAATAAATATATATTTGTAATAGATACCCTTTTTAATCACCGTTACTTATACCGTTTATCATAAATCATAATAAATTATTTTGTAATTTTAGGGTAAGAATGGTACCAGCTCTCAAAATTGTGCTACTAATCTGATACTTCAATTCCAAATATATTTTTACTACCGTTCGTCACTAATGAGTTTAGTTAAAATATATCTATTTGATTCATAATTCTATATGCTTAATATCACTTTATAAGATAATTAACATTTTACAAAACCGTTTTCTTTCATTTTCATTTATATACCAAATATAATATATTATTATATTCTAAATTATTTCTGTCTATATTTGGAAATAAACATAAATCAACTTTTAATATCATACAAAGAAAGAACGAATGATTCTATTAGCTTTACGAAAAATAAAAATGATTAATCTCGTGAAACTAATGAAGTTCGCTGATATAGAATGAATATTTCCAAATATAAAATCGGTACTCGTAAAGTATAATATTATTATCTCAAGCACTGAATATGACACAAATAATAATAATTAAATCTATTTGAAATATTTTTTCCATCGTAATTTTATTTAGAGTCAATAACCAGATAACTATATAAAGTGCGAATAATACGGTAGTATTGGTACTTCGGTATAACGATGGTTTAAAAGTATGCTAAACATATTTTCAATTATGATTTAGAAAATAATACTGAACGATGGCTATATATTACAATCTCTATAATAGATATTATACGTAGGTACTTGAAAAAATAATATAGATTTATTATTATTGTTTAAGACAATGCAGGTTTAACTGTAGGTACCTATATTATGTGGAAAACAGTTTTGTTGAGTTCAAAACAATCGCGTGTGGATTGGGTATGATAATTTTGCATATGGTATATTTTATTGTTGTTAATTGATGTCCGGTGACCGAGTTGCTTTGTCATTAATCACCCAATACGTTTTCGAATATATACAACATATTGTATTAAATAATACATAAATTATTTTATTTCATTATTATTATAGATGATGGGGTACCGTGATGGTCGGTCGGGAACGATTTAATCAATATAAAAACAAATCATGCGATTAAACTTAACGCGTACATATTATTATATAGGTACCTATTATAATGTAACAGTATAACACGCCGACTATAATAATTTGTTAAAAGCCACCTGCAATACAACCGTTTAACCGATGAGTCATTTGATTTAGGGCAGCTGTTAAAGTTGTGTGTGTGTGTGTGTGTGTTGTGTTGATCGAGACGATCGGCTAATTTGTTTTTGAATGGTTAAATGATAATATAATACTATATGTGGTCAATATCTGCCATTACGTAGTATTAGGTACATGTATTGTATTTAATAAAAAAAAATAAACGTCGGCAAGTGGATACCGTTCTGCTGTACAGAACGTGACGAGTGGGCCACCGTGATGAATGAGTTAAGTTTGAATTCAATGAAATAAAGTCATTGTATACGAAAAATGATTATGAGCGAAGACGGCCTATCAACCTATACAACTTTAAGTGTATTTTATGATATTATTGCTATTAAAGTAATTAATTTTACCATAAATAATACACTAAATTGTATTAATTTTTTTCGAAAACATCGCATTTGAAAATGTCACTGAATATATCAAATATAATAATACACTTTAAAGGTTTCAAGTATAAGCTAAAAATATTTTTAATTAACAATAAACTAACAAACATTGTTATTCTTCGTTTAAATATCTAATTTCCTTCAAATTTGAACTTAAAATTTCAAATGTCTACAGTAATTAATTTTTTAATAACAATAAAATAAGTAATTCATTTCCTGAGAAATCGTTAGTTTACGGGTGAATATCCAGTATCTAATTTCAAACGCTCATAAAAAATTAGTATAACTTTCTGGTAAAGTAGTTCTTATACCTATAAATTACTTAAAAAGCGTCTAAACATAACATTTTATGGTGTATAGAAAGTGCTTATATAAATATTTAGTGGACATTTCAAGTATCTGCTGTCTTTTTTTTTTTGAGTTATGCTAAAAAAATGAAATTAATTAAAAATTCATATTTAAAACGGTCCGTTTTTCATTAATTTTTGTTTTCTTTTTCCCAAAACTTTTAAAAACTATTGATAATTTCCCAAAATGATTTCTCAAAAGTACTAACTTGATTCACTTTTCCACCAGAGGAGAAAATCGAAGCATTATTTCGACTACGTCGTATCGTGTGAAAAGACGGAAAAAAAATAAACACACATTGTTGTAAAATCAATACATTCTTCGCTCTACTCTGAATCTAAACAATCAGCACGGTTGACGACAATTTATTCAATTTAAGTCAAACGTCATATTATGATTATTAATTGTTTTGTACACATATTGTTACCTATTTAAATGTTTCAACACACTTGCAGATCGAAACGTTCTCAAAACAATTGAATTAAGTGTAATATGCTCTTATATTGTATAAATATGTAACATTTGCAGATTTACAGGTTACCTATTATACGATTAACGGTAAAATAATATTATTTCATAGAACTATGGAACTATTACTAAAAAAATACCTCAAATGTGAAACGAATCGTGATTATTTTGAAATGCGAATACGGTAAATTGAATACTTTATACCAATAAAATGAATATTATTAACTATGTACTCGTACCTATAATAATATCACAAAAGTCGTCAGATCACGACCATCCATTTTCAGTCGAATAAACGCGCGTGTACGCTATAAAAATAAAAATTTACTCGTCTCATGTCCGGTTGTAAAATTGAAAAACAATCAAATGGACGTAACCCCTAACATATAATATATAAAGTGATTCAACCCCATTTTCTTTTAATAGTGAGTTTATTCAAATTCTGATTTTTTTAAAAATTTTAAGGCTTTTAAGAACCATATTTTCATGTGTTTAGATTTTTTATAGCGCATTAAGTATTGCTTAATCATGATGGAGTGTTATGCGGCGCGATATATCATTAGTAACCAAACTTCTTATTTTGTCAAATGGGAATCACCAATTTCTTGTTAATTGTTACCTAAGCAAATGAATTTTTTGAAATTGTTGATGTATCAAAATTGAAATTCAAACGAGTAATTTTTGAGTACTTTATTTTTTTTTTTTTACTATAGATTTGGATGAATGCAGAATGAATGTTATCTATATATTAATACGCAAACACTTTTTTGTCGTACCAATAAATTCGTCTGTATACATAATAGGGTAAATATAGTTATGTCATTGGAAATATATTGTCGAATAGAATTGCACAAAAAAAAATATATATACATATGTTGCCTTTAAGGCAGGTAAAATCACATAAATGTTCAGAGCAGCACACCATCAATATTACATTGGGTAGAGTAGCTGAATACGGTCTATCGGTAACTAAAAAAATAGATGAGGTGGAGTGGATGGGTTAGGACTTGGGTATTTAAGTATAAATATGCAGGTACTTAAAAATATAAAAACCTGAATTAGAAAAAGTACATTATTAAAGGTAAAAATGAGGGCGAGCAAGCTTATTAAGTAAACCAAATAAACTAATCTACCAAATAAACAAATCCGTCGTATACGACTGCAGCCGACGGTAACCGTATTACTCGTACATCATATCATATTATATTATAATTTAATAGAAGATCGTACGTAATCATTACAATACATATTATTATACATTTTTTTTTTTTTATTAATATTAAAACAATACATTCCTAGACAACGGGCTATATCTACAGATATTTACAGTGGTACATACACTTTAACTGTATTTAAACATGTCAACAATATTATGTTTAATAAGTTGTTCTGACAATAATTAATAACGTGATAATAGTAGAAGAACGATGTTTAGTGATAATAGAAAAAGAAATCCATAACAATAGTGGGTAATACGCGTCTTATCTGTTATATACGCGTGTGCGAAGATTGTAATAATTCTAATAATGCATCTGCGTTGTCCAGTGAACCGCGCAAATCTTTGGACAGGATCCGGATTTCCGAAGTCGGGAAATATGTATGCAAGTTCCTAAACACGCATAAACATCATTGCGGCTGCCTGTAACACGTATGCACGCAGCCGCCTCCGCCGAGAAAAAACGGAGTCGAGAGACACGCGGTCTCGGGGCGACGAGTGACGACGACGTGGCGGCGCAAACGCGCGCTGCACACGTCGGCCGCGGAGGCGTTTCGTCGGCGGGGTGACGTGCCGGGCTGGGGGTGGAGGGGGGAGGGGAGGGCGGCGGCGGCGGCGTCGGCGGCGGAGAGCGTACACGCATTTTATATGACTTTTGAAACGACGTCGTCGGCGACAGGATCATTACACGTTTTATTAGGCCCCGGTGCTGCACCCTCCACGCCACCGACCGACCGCCGGCATCCTTCCGCATAATGGCCGTGTGCGTATGGAAGACTTTATTGCAAACACACGGCACACACGCACACGAATGGCGAGGTGCATTGTTCCGTTATAATATACCGCCGGCGAACGGTGTATGGTCCTGCCGTCGGGAGCTTGGAATCACAGTCTCCTCGTGTATAATATGCATCAGCGTATTTTAATATATTTCGCGTCGTTGTTAATTTCCGCGCGGCGTCTCTATTTCGTAGATTGAGATTGATCGTCGTCGTCGTCGTCGTCGTCGTTGACGTCACTGTTGTTAGAGCTGTGATAATAATAATATAATACATTATATTATGCACAAAACCTACTTAATAAATAATATTACGGTGTACTTTGATAGGTATATAGATATAATATAGACACGCGTATTGTGTATGAGCAGGTACAAATTCATTTTTGAATTTAGAATGATTAAATACTGTATCTACTATGAAAATTATATAACCCCATGGTATTAGTATGTACATAAATTAATCATTTCTAAGACTTTTTTTTTACTGTACGCAACATACAAATTGTAATTTAATACCTATTAATATCTACTTAAACTGCAAACTGCAGGTTGTAATAGATATGTTTTAGAATAGAAAGTTGGTACACTAGTTGTAACATCGAACTTTAAGTTAGGATCCACATACGTTTTTTTGAAAATTTAGAATGAGATGCAAAATTATTAATGTCTAATAATAGCATACCCTGATTACGTATTTCAAATAAAACAGTATTTTTATTGTGGACCTTATTAACTACTGTAATGATCCGCATTAGCGTTACATATTTTATTGAAGTATGAGACATTATAATATTCACAGATTCCATACTACATAGAATAGCTGATCATACTCATAGCCCATAGGTCCACACTTAACCTAGTTGTGGCGTGATATGATTATAAAACGATTAGCATAATATTAATGTGAAAGTTAGAGCTTCAAGTTGGGTTTCGATATGTAACTCAGCGGAGCTTATGCGCGAATACATGATTGTTATCAAAGTATTGTTAAAACATTAAATAAATAATAGTCTAGTGTAGCTCTCATTGCAGGATACTTTATTTACACTGTACCTATCTCAATTTTACAATTGCTAAAGTTACAACACTACCAATAAAGTATCTGGATAATGTGAATAGATCTGATCGTCTTTGACTGATTATTTTTTCGAAATACTTAAGTACGTACTCATCGTACTTTCTGTGTAGAAGATTATGGCGCGTGTCTCGTGTAGCAGAGTTGATAATGTAGTTACTTCCCAAAGGTAGTGTTAATAGTTATTCGGTCCCATGATTTATTTTTGTCCTACTTTAGTGATTATCAAAAATAAAGTGTAGTATGAACTGTATAGTTATCTACATACAAATACAAATTGTATTAATTACATCAACTTTATAATTTACATTTAATATCTATATTATGGAAACAGAATAGCTGACAGACTTATTACGTTGTTTAGACGTTGTTGTCTGTATTTATATTTATTAGGTATCAGAAATTCTGTACCACAAAAACAAATATTTAAATAACTTTTATTAGTTATAATTTCAAAATTGAAGAAAAAATAAAATTATATTTACTTAGCATATACTTGACGAGGAGTCCAACTGTCCAAGTCTCTCGTCCATTATAAGCCACCCTATTCGTATCAACGGTCGTAATTCACATTTTATATTCGCGCACGTCGTATAAACATGAGTTGATGTAAAATGTACGTAGTGGCGGTATACGCCTTTGAGGTTTGAGGCGTTTAATAGCATAAGGTCAGAGGTGCTCGTGTAGCAGTTGTCAGTGTCGATTAATGATTTAACAGCAGCGAACATACCGTGGTATATACAATAATGTAATAAATATTGTAACAGTTACCTATATAATATCCAGATAATAGGGTCCGTAAATGGTTCCATGTACTCGTATACTATATACATAGGTACATCTGTCTTGGCGGAGGGGTAGCACCGGCACACTCTGATCACCCCTATAAAATATATATTACGCCAAATGTGACTCCGCCGGATTATTCGAATCGTCGCCTTTATATTATCCAATAATGTTTTCGATGCCGATTGAAAATGTATAAGTTGTAACGTTATTAGCTCAGACCGTTGCAGCTATAATACAACAATGAATAAGATGCGTTACCCGGGCACCACAATTTAAAATGTTTTTTTCGAAATTTGTTTCAAGTTTTAGTAATCAATTCGTAACCATTCGTAACCACAAATTTGAAATTCGTAATTTAAATCTATTATCGCAAAAACCATTTTTCAGAAATGGATGCTAGCGTAACGTTACGCCAGCACACGCACCTCGAAATAATCTACTTAAAAATTTCAAATATTTTCTAGGGATTAGTAACCAATTCAAAACCATTGGTAACCACAAATTTTGGAATTACTTTTATACTTATCTAAACATATTTCAAATAAATTACAAATAAATTACATAAATTAAATATAAGGGTATTTTTCATATATTTAATATAGTATCATATGAAAAAAAAAATCAGTTTCCTATCCAAGTATAAATAATATCATGCTAACAAATATATTTGCATTTTAAAGCAAAGAGAGGAAAGTAATTTTTTTATTACGACGTAAATTTATGATTTAATTTATTTGAAATATCTTTAGATAAGTATAAAAATAATTCCAAAATTTGTGGTTACCAATGTTTATGAATTGGTTACTTATCCCTAGAATAGATTTGAAATTTTGAAGTAGATTATTTGAAGGTGCGAATGCTGGCGAAACGTAACGTCAGAACTTGTTTCTGGAAAACGGTTTTTGCTGTAATGGACTTAAATTACGAATTCCAAATTTGTAGTTACGAATGGTTACGAATTGATTATTAAAGCATGGAACAAATTTCGAAATAAAATTTTAAAATGTGGTGCCAGAGTAACGCGTCTCCAAGTCGACACTGAATGTATGAAAGTTCGAACGATTTCTTAAATCGTCAGAAAATGATTCTTAAGTAGGAAACCATAAACACTGCATGTAGGAATCGAACAGAAATTCGAGAAGTTGCAAGGAGACATTTGTGATTTTGATAAAAACTTCCAAGAAATGACAGGAAAATAAGTTTGATAATAAGTTGAGTTTGAGCTCAAACAAGTTCAAGTATCATTTCAATCGGTAACATACGATCTTAAAAATTATATAGAGGTATATACGCTGAAAAAAGCATATTTGTGATAATTGAATCGGACTACTGAAGAATATCGTTAGCGAAAACGTGGAACTACTTACAGCATAAATTTGTTTTTATAAAATTATTTTAATACGGCAACATAAATTCTTATTTGGATTTCACAAATGTTTGTCATTACCAGTTATAATTATATCTGCATTTTATGCATGAGTATGCATCTTTAAGAAATATTTATTGTATGCACAAATCAATTCTGTATTAATAAGCATTCTGTATAATAATAGTATGCAATTTTATTTTAGATTTAGTTATCACACTATTATACTTCCATCGTTTGTGTTCGATAACCGATTTTAACAATTTGTTTAGAACTATGTAATTTTTTTTTTTTATTGATAAATGGATATACAAAAAAATCATATATTTATTAATCGACAAAAAATAAATATTTTTTCCATATTTTTGTCACTTGTAGAGTCTATAATGTTTCTTTTTGTTAAGTAAACTTTAATATTATTTTTATTTTCAACTAACTCTGGTGGTGTGCTAGGTTTTATTGTAATTTTAGAAACACACCTAGTTAAATGCTTTATTTGAAGTTTTTTAACATGGTACATGACGAGCGCATGCGACTCGGTAAACCACAATCATAGCAAACTAAATCAGCCTTTGGATGGTTTTCATTAAATTTTTTATTTTGACTTTGATTACTATTTTGCATACGCATGTTATTGAAACTATTATCGCTATTGTAGCTACGTCTTTTATTATTTGTTCCAGAGTAGCCACTGTTATTATTAATACTATGAAAATTATTGTTGGGCAATTTTATATTTATATTCATAAAAAAATACGCCTGTGCGTCTAATATCTAAATAAAAATAACTAAACCAATGAACAAAAAATAATATTTTTTATTATTTTTATAAATTAAATTTAAAATTATTAACTATTTTAGTTATTGTAATTTCACTTTTCAATGAACAAATTGTTAAAACGAACCTCTTTGATATTAAAAGTCGTATTATAATAAATCAGCTGTGAAATTTTCATATTGCCGTAGTATAATATCTATCATCTATGGCAATTGCCAAAATCGTTGCAGAGGACGAAGACGATTAACGATAATAAAATTTCATTATGCAAAGCATAATAAATGGTCATGAACAAAAAACAAATTGAGTTAAGTACGGATTAATTTTTCATAAATCAAAATATTTTCAGTTCAGATAAGTTAACGCGTTTTACGTCGGCACGGCGGTGATATAATATATATATATATATATATGTGGCACGGGGATTTGCAAAAAATATCAAAATCTAAGTAAGTTTCTTTTTATATTATTTTAAGGCTCAAATTTACTTTTTTACTTAAAACACACATTTAATGAGACCCAAGTGTCGTGAACGTATATTTTATTTTCGAGCACGCAACGTTTAAAATACACGAACTCGAATACCTATCCCAAACGTCGTCGTTGTTTCGCGGCGACCCGGTTGTAGAATAATAATAATTAATAACTATTAATAGTATTTATTAATACATAGGCACGTAGATGAAATAGACATATATTTTAGTAAAATTACAGAAATACATGTCATAAGTCATAAATTACAATTTTATTTAAAATTATTACATAAGAATATAGTATAAATTAGTATATTATTCTTATTCACTTATGTTATAGCTCAATACTGGCCTTATCGCATAGTTAGTAGTGTAAATAAATTCATAAACAACAAAAGTTTAATATTTCTTTACATAATTAAATAATTGCATTGAGGAGGTACATAGTATTAAATATTAAATTAGAAAACTTGTATTGCATCTTCGAGGTTTTTAATTATAAAATACAACATAATATGATTTAAAAAATAATTTATATAGTAAATAATAGTAGTTATTACTATCACGGTCAGCAATATCGGAGTAAATGTTTGACTTGGAATCTTACAGACTGCTGATATTTCTGGCACGTAAAATTTGATGTGTTAATTGTATACTTAAAAATGTTATAATTATATTTTTAACTCCATTTATTCATAGTAGGTAATTAATAACATATTTTTATTTAAATTTTTCGATTCATTCAAAAAAGCATGATGATGTCAAATATCGATAGTTGTAATAATGTATTAAATCTGTGGATTTTTCTAATTAACATAAAAATATAAAATCTATGTCAATTGGCAAACGTTGCAACGGACGTAGACGGCATTAACGATTCTAAAATTTTAAAGAACAAAAAATTATTGAGTTCAGTTTTATTTTTTATAAATCACAATGTTTTTATTTCAGAGTAGTTTCCTTCACGTCGACGATGTGAGTACGACATAAGTTTCGTCGGAATAATCGATGTTTACGTAAAATTGTTTTCGTATTCTTTTCAGCATAATTCATTCAAGGGAGCAACACAAACGTCGTCATTGTTTCACCGCGTCCAGGTCGTAGAATAATAATATAATATACCTAAATGAATAGAGTTATGTATATATAACCGTGAAAATTCTTATGTCTTATAAAAACAAGAGTTAATATTTTTGGGCATTGAAATATTTTTATTATTTTTCAATCGACCGACGTAAAACATTTCTGTTATAATTTTATTTTAAATTCAATATTTTTATAAATTATTGAATCACTCATAATATTTTAATTCTTTTTATATTATCGGTTACATAATATATTTTCACCAAAACGTATAGGCAGGGCCGTAATTAGAAATTATACGCCCGGCTCAAAATTCATGGCTCCCACGTTCAATATATTTTTTTTTTAATATCATAGTACCTACAGAGGTGACTAAACATTTTTTTCAAAAATTCGAAACCTTCTAGAAGGTCTCTCATAAATTATTATTATACTAGTTAAAAAAAAAAAAATTACGGGCTTTAATTCAAATAACTTTTTATGAGCACCTACAGTTAAAATATTTAAACAATTCGTTAAAAATAAAAAAAATTGCATATTATTTTGTTAGTTATTTAAAAATAAAACTTATTTTTACATCACGGATTTTAAAATTTAATGCTCTCTTTACAAGAAAAATTGAATTTTTCGTTAATTACATCTGAGATAATTTTCCCCTAATGCGTGCCGCTCTCTCCCCTTTTAAACCGGCCCTGCGTATAGGTGTATAACATACTATCATAAGAGGTATTTTTTCATTTACCATTGTTATTCGTTTATAACTCAACACTGATGTATCGTATGATGGTGTAGGTAAATGGATTTGTGGCAATAATAGTTTAAAATTAGTTAATCAGTTTGATAATTACATTGTGTGTATAGAAACTCATAATTACACATTATGCTTGTATTACGTTTTCAATGTTTTTGGAGTAAAACATTTTTTATTAATATTTATTGGGAATAAACATTCAGCGAATTGTAATGAAATAAATATTAACATTATTTTAGCCGTAATACCTGTCATACCTTAAACGCATAAATTTTTAAACGTTTTACTGGCTGCGTATTATTTCAGAGATGTTATTCGACAACAGATGTCCCGAAATTGGAGTGAAGTGGCTGGTGTTGTCGTCAAAATGTATCAGAGACAAAGCAATCCATAGTTTATTTTCATTCGGCACGACATCGCGGATCGTTTGGTTAGAAGGTATGTAAACAGTATTTATTGTTATATATTTATTATAAAATACGCACCACTAGTGTTACTTGTGCTAGGCAGACGTGTGGGTTTTAAATTTTTTTTCTTTTTAATATTGTAAATCAATCAGGGGATCGAACATATCGATTATAATTGTAGGTATAACCCTATTCCGGTTATTAATTAAGTCATGATAAAAATTAAGAAATTAGGCAGGTCCGATATTCACTAGTTAAGATTTAAATATTTTTTTCGATTATCAGGTACGATGACCTGTATGAGAGAGTGAGATGAATGAAGAAGAATAGAAAGTGTGTGATATGATGAAGATAGTTAAGGAAAGAGGTCTAGAGGAAAATGTTTGGTGTATGAAAGGGAATGATGCAAAAATATTTAAGGTTAGGTTAGTGGCTTGGCGAAGCGGGTAACCGCCATTGAGTTTGTGAAGGGGTGGTGGGTGGATGGGATATAGCCAAATAATAATGGGTAATAATTCATATTAACTAATATTTTAGTGTTTACTATGACGTGTAGTTAAAAATATGTAAATGTAATTATCGAGTATTGGTGGGTGGTTGGGTGGGTTCGACATAATACTAGCCTCTGAACGATTTCGTGTTCGCCACGCCACTGCAGGTTGTATTGGTTGGAAGATTGGAGAGTGTGCACTAAAAGAAAACACGGTGCGAGTGTAGTTGTGTATGTAAATTTAGGGTGAAAGGATGGGATGGAAAGACGAAAGAAGAAGTGGATAGACAGAATGTAGAACATATGGATGTATAATTCAAATGTAGTTGTGAGAGTAAGGGAGAAGAAGTGTGAAGAAGAAAAGTTAGGTTCACGATATGGAATACGTAGGAAAGAATCTAGAATTGCAAAGCTCACTCGACCCTTTGGCTGATACTACGGTTTAGTAGGTTTGCAACCTTGACTTATAGGTGAGGATAAAAAGAGTCAAAAACCGAGTTGGCGTTGCCGATCGAAGTATTGAATTACGTGTCATCAAATCGAGTATGCGGTTGATTGTTTAATGTTAGGTAAGTAGGTAGGTATGATTGGAAGTTAAAGTATAATAACTAATAAGTATGAGTATTAATGACTTATATATAACGGAGACCAGGTGTACAGTGAGACATATTGGTAAAGTAAACTTGACTAAATATTAATTTTTGAAAAACCATATTAGATATTTAAATATTGTTATAACTAGGACCCTGAATTTTATGCATTTATACATTTCTATTTATTTGTTAAAAAAATTGCTAGGTAAGAAACAAATTGATATTGTATTGATATATTTTGAGTGCATATTTCAAAGATACTAAGTGCAGAACTGCATGTATATTTCATACGTTATTAGTGCTCATAATTCAGGGCCATAGTTACAACAAGATATAAAACAACAAAAAAATATAATTTAATAATTTGAAAAAAAAATATTAAAATTTTTAATTTCTCAATCCTAATTTTGTTCATTAGTATAAGAAAGTAATTAAGTTAAAATTTAATCATGATTACTCAACCCCTTCGAGTACCCCAAGGGAGCTAAATAATTGAAAAATATGATTTTTTTTTGTCGTTTTTTGAGATTTATTAAAAAAAGTGTTGCACTTATCGATGGAACTTATATGACTTATATTATAGATATTTATATTTTGAATAATAAACATATGCATTAAATTTCTTATAAATCTATTATTTTTCAAGAAAAATACCAATAATTTCATTTGTTGTACAAAATTGCTTTTTGTATGATTATTTAACAGTTCTTGGATAAGGTGCTTTTTTTACAATCTGGAAATTGCTGACGATAATCATCACTGTAATCACTACTTGCAGTAAATATTTCTTATGCTAAGAATTAAAATTGTGTTTAATACATATGTAGAGAATAGATGTCAATGGTTTGTGTCAAACTTTGAATGTCTGAAATGTTTGAATGTACGTTGAATGTGTTGTCTCTACTGTATAGTCTCTGTACAGTTTCATTATCGATATAATTATATAATCTTAAATATAAAATATCTGTCGTTTGCCGATTTCAATACAATACTCGAACGTTTTGTT